>WNGS01126288.1:0-10030 GCA_020271785.1 Procambarus virginalis | reverse complement strand
CCCCTCATTTCAGATGATCACTCTGTCCCAGGTCCGGCTTCTATTGGAGCCAGGCGATTGGATGGTGTTCTTGGACTCAAGGATGTGTATTCGCATGTCCCAATTTATCTAGGGTTCTGGGACTGGCTCAGTTTTGTTGTGGGGTGCAAAAGTTACTGCTTTCATTGTCTAACATTCGGTTGACCTAGCACCTCGGTGTTTACACGCTTACCCGGGTCATGGTGGCCTGTCTGCATCTGTTAGGTGTTCGGGTTTTGGCCTACCTTGATGACTGGCTGGTTTGGGCTGCATGTCAGTTCACGTGTCAGCTCGCCAGGGATTTATTTCTATCCGAGCTTGCCGGGTTCTGGTTCTGGGTGAACTGGAGGAAGTCCCATCTGGTTCCCTCTAAGGTTCGGTCTTGGCTGGGTCTTGTGTGGGACGTTGTGACCGCTTCCTTGTCTCTTCCTCCAGTGGATCTGCTTTGTCTGCATTCCAGCCTTCGTCTGTTCCTGAGGGGCTCTTGGGTCACACGGCGGTTGCTTTAGGGTTTGTGTGGTGTAGCCTGAACTTTTCCATGATGGTCTACCCACCGGATAGGGTTTGGTTTCGTCGGCTGTTCTGGTTTCTTCAGGGGCGTCTCTTCCACCTCTCTTGCGACCGCTGAGTTCGGCCTTCTGAGGCTTTGCGTCAGTTGCTGTGTTGCCGGCTTCCGTTCAGTGCCTTGGCTTTTCCCGAGCCCTCACACAATGTGTTCACAGACGCATCGTCTCCTGGCTGGGGTTTTGTGACCTGTGCTGACTAAGCTGGCCAAGGACGATGGGGTCCGTCCTTCCATCGGGCTCAAAGCACGGTGTGAGAGTTCGCGGCTGTGTGGATGTCGCTCTGGAGGATTCGGGTCGCTGGCGGGTCAACGATCTGACTCCATTTGGACTGTTTCCCGGTGGTTCATTGCCTGAACCGCAGGAGTTCGATGCGGTCCTTGGCTCTTTGGGGCTGGTCACTTTGGGTGACTCGTCTGCTGAGTTCTCAGGGTTTGGCTCTCCTGGCAGTTCACGTTTGGGGGGTTCAGTGTCCTAGCAGACGGCCTGTCCCGCTTCCTTCCCCTTGCAACGGAGTGGACAGTCGACACAGAGTCGTTCAGTTGGCTCTGCCAGACATTCGAGCCTCCGGTGGTGGACCTCTTCGCATCGGCGTGGTACCCTTCCTCGACTGCGAACCGTCGGCGTTGATGCTTTTCAGCAGGACTGGGTGAGGTGGGGGTTACCTGTACCTCTTCCCCCGGTTCAGAAGTTGCTCCAGGTCCTAGCTCGCTGGGAGTCTTACCAGGGTTGAGTTCTCCTGGCTCCTTGGTGGCCTGCATTGGTTTCAGGTGCTGCTTGCTCAGTGTTTGAACCCGAGGGTCTTTTGCAGCTCTGCCTCTTTCAGCAGATTGGTCCAGCCCGATATAAAATTAGTTCATTCTTCTCCTCAAGTCTTTGCGTCTGGATTTTCTGACTCGAGTCTATCACAACTTGTATGGTGTGCAGGTGGCTTTGTTGTTGGTCTCCCACCTGCGTGCTTTGACTAGGCACCAGTATGAAGTTTCCTGGCAATCCTTCCGGTTTTTCCTCTCACTGCGTAGGTGTACTTCGATCTCTAATAGGGTTGTTTTGTCCATCCTTTCGTGGTTGTTTCAGGATCGTCATCTTGTGCCAAATACTGTCGCCTCATATTGTGCTGCACTCCAACTTGCGTTCGGTACTGATGTTACGTCTGCTTTGTTCCACAAGCTATCTCGTACGTTGTTTCACCACCGGACTGCTCATGCGCCACCTGAGCCGTCCTGGTCTTCGGACTGGGTGCTCTCTTTTGTCTCTTCTCCTCAGTTTGTTGTGGCCCCTTCAGGACTGTTTTTCTAAGGTTCTTATTCTGTAGGCATAGGCCTCTGGGGGTAGGGTTGGGGAGCTTCATGCTCTCCTCCAGCGCAGGGGTTTCTGCTCTCCTCTAGCACAGGGGTGCTGCTCTCCTCCAGCGCAGGGGTTTCTGCTCTCCTCCAGCGCAGGGGTTTCTGCTCTCCTCCAGCGCAGGGGTTTCTGCTCTCCTCCAGCACAGGGGTTTCTGCTCTCCTCCAGCGCAGGGGTTTCTGCTCTCCTCCAGCGCAGGGGTTTCTGCTCTCCTCCAGCGCAGGGGTTTCTGCTCTCCTCCAGCGCAGGGGTTTCTGCTCTCCTCCAGCGCAGGGGTTTCTGCTCTCCTCCAGCGCAGGGGTTTCTGCTCTCCTCCAGCGCAGGGGTTTCTGCTCTCCTCCAGCGCAGGGGTTTCTGCTCTCCTCCAGCGCAGGGGTTTCTGCTCTCCTCCAGCGCAGGGGTTTCTGCTCTCCTCCAGCGCAGGGGTTTCTGCTCTCCTCCAGCGCAGGGTTTCTGCTCCTTTGGTCCTGGTAGTAAGTTTGTTCTGTTGCAGCCGTCTCTTTTTCTGGCGAAGAATGAGTCTGCTGCTTTCCGAAGGGGTCCTTGGGTTGTTGATGCTTGGATGGTCAGGCCGGGGATGCATCATGTGTTGTGTCCGGTTGCGGCTCTCCATCGTTATTTGCGCGCCAAGGCTGTGGTGGCTGAGGATGTGCTTAGGGTTGACCCAGTTTCCCTTCTTTCCTGTTCCCAGGCTCTGGTCTCCCAGGTTGTCCGCAGGGTTAAGTCTAGCCAGCCTGCGTTCTATCCTCGTGCACATGACGTTTGTAAGTTTGCTGCACTGGCTGCCGTCTTTGGTAACATGTCTTGGGTTTATATTCGGACACTGGGTTGTTGTTGGTCGGACACAAGTCGAGCCTGGCCTCGAGCCGGGCTTGTGGAGTAGAACTCCCAGAACCCCATCAACCAGGTATCAACCAGGGTTCTGGCCCCTCGCTACCTGGTCAAAGTCCTTGGACCTAGTAGGGCCTGTACTGCATTGGTCGGCGGTTGCAGCCAGTTGTCTCAGCTTCGCGTTGAGGAGTGAGGACTGACCGCCGCCTGGGTAAGTCCCTGTTTTTCCTTGTCTTTGGGTAGTTAGCTCCTGGGAGCCAACAGGGTGCCCCCCAGAAAACCAGCGTTGAATGTAATGAATCGCTGCATTACATTGCGAATGTAATGAATACTGGAGTGAACGATATGGAAGAAAATGCAGAATAGAACCAGTGAAGAACAGAGGTGCCATAGGCACAATCAGAGAAAACTGAATAAACATCAGAGGTCCGGTGTTGTTCAACGTCCTACCAGCGAGCAGCAGAAATATTGCCGGAACAACCGTGGACATCTTCAAGAGAAAACTAGATTGTTTTCTTCAAGGAGTGCCGGACCAACCGGGCTGTGTTGTGTATGTGGGCCTGCGGGCTGCTCCAAGCAACAGCCTGGTGGACCAAACTCTCACAAGCTGCTACTTGTGAGCAGCTTCTTCTTCTACTCCCTAAGCCCGGCCTTGGGCTGGGCTTGGGGAGTAGAAGAACTCCCAGAACCCCATCAAGCAGGTATCGCTATTTTCTGGGTGAGTCCCAAAGGCTCCCCGGCATCCCTTCCTCCAGTCGGCGGTGTTTTTCGTGAGTTTTGACATCCAAGCGAGTTTTGAGCCCCAGGCGTGAGGGTCTGGGGCTCTCCCTTCCCCCTCCCGGGGAGGGGAAGGGTTGCATATACAGTGGCGCTGCAACGTGATGACGTCATGCTCGTTTGCTAATTTTCGTTTGGGGAGTTCTGTCTACTCGTTCAGTTTTTGGTAGCAATATTTTCACCAGAATAAGGGTTTGTTTTAGGGTGCCTACCTTTCTTGGTGCCAGACCCGGTCGATGGCAGACATACAAAGCTCCCAACTACACGGGGGTTTCTATATGCCATTGCTCCTCGCGCCTGTCTGAGGGGGTCCAGGTTCTGGCTCGTGGTCCCTGGTAGGAAAGAACTCCATGTACATTGATGCGAGAAGGCTAATATATCCATATCTGCGGGGAGCCTCCGGGACTCACCCAGATAATGACGTTTCATTATGTTCAGTGCTGGTTTTTTGCTCTAATACCTGAAACATTGTTATTAATAAAGTCAACTGTCATCTTGGTGTTTCTCTACACTGTGGTCAGCACTCAGTGATCACTACACCCATGTCAACTGTCATCATAGTGACAGACTGACTACAGGTGTAGTTTCAGTTTCCTGATGCTTCATTATAGTCCAGTTACTTTACTCAGAGCCTGATGCTTCATTATAGTCCAGTTACTTTACTCAGAGCCTGATGCTTCATTATAGTCCAGTCACTTTACTCAGTCTGATGCTTCATTATAGTCCAGTTACTTTACTGAGAGCCTGATGCTTCATTATAGTCCAGTTACATTACTCAGAGCCTGATGCTTCATTATAGTCCAGTTACATTACTCAGAGCCTGATGCTTCATTATAGTCCAGTTACTTTACTCAGAGCCTGATGCTTCATTACAGTCCAGTTACATTACTCAGAGCCTGATGCTTCATTATAGTCCTGTTACTTTACTCAGAGCCTGATGCTTCATTATAGTCCAGGTTCCACCATTAATGTTTGAGTTGGTAATGACAGGTGCAGGAGACATCAGGGCGGCCCTGGAGATGATGACCACAGAGACAGGTGCCACAGCTGACCCCGTACACCTGGAGACTCAGCCTCCACCATTAATGTTTGTGTTGGTAATGACAGGTGCAGGAGACCATCAGGGAGGCCCTGGAGATGATGACCACAGAGACAGGTGCCACAGCTGACCCCGTACACCTGGGAGACTCAGCCTCCACCATTAATGTTTGTGTTGGTAATGACAGGTGCAGGAGACCATCAGGGAGGCCCTGGAGATGACCATGGAGACAGGTGCCACAGCTGACCCCGTACTCCTGGGAGACTCAGCCTCCACCATTAATGTTTGTGTTGGTAATGACAGGTGCAGGAGACCATCAGGGAGGCCCTGGAGATGGTGACCACAGAGACAGGTGCCACAGCTGACCCCGTACACCTGGGAGACTCAGCCTCCACCATTAATGTTTGTGTTGGTAATGACAGGTGCAGGAGACCATCAGGGAGGCCCTGGAGATGATGACTACAGAGACAGGTGCCACAGCTGACCCCGTACTCCTGGGAGACTCAGCCTCCAGCATCATGAAGAAAGTTCAGGAAATCACTGGAGAGATCCCCCAGAAGCAATTAACAGTAAGTTTTTTATTTTCTCTCATAGGTCATATCACAAGATATTGAGTTGGGTTTTGAGGAGAGGAAGCCTGTTCCTAGGTTTATCGGGGTTCCCCAAGGTCAACTACTGACTTTCCTTACCTTACAATTTACAATAGTTTCCTACCTCTGGGATAAATAATTACTGGTAGGTGAACAGGCCCAACAGGTGAAAGGAAACATGAGAACCATTTCTGTCCTGCATGGTGATTGAACCTGTGATCCTCTAGTGAACCCGGGATCCTGGCCCCCTCACAGAGGCGCAGAGAGTGGTTGACACTCCACCAACCTACCATGAAAGCATCCAGAAAGACAGCGAACCAAAACAGACCACTGCTGGGTTCCAAGAGACTGAAGCCTTGAAACTGCCAACAAACTCCTAAACAATGCCAGCACCAACCCCCTGCCAGTAGAGGGGGGGCTGGAGCTACAGGTCCAGCATCAACCCCCCTGCCAGTAGAAGGGGGGGCTGGAGCTACAGGTCCAGCACCAACCCCCTACCTGTAGAGGGGGGCTGGAGCTACAGGTCCAGCACCAACCCCCTGCCAGTAGAAAGGGGGGCTGGAGCTACAGGTCCAGCACCAACCCCCTGCCAGTAGAAGGGGGGGCTGGAGCTACAGGTCCAGCACCAACCCCCTACCTGTAGAGGGGGGCTGGAGCTACAGGTCCAGCACCAACCCCCTGCCTGTAGAGGGGGGCTGGAGCTACAGGTCCAGCACCAACCCCCTGCCACTAGAAGGGGGGCTGGAGCTACAGGTCCAGCACCAACCCCCTGCCAGTAGAGGGGGGCTGGAGCTACAGGTCCAGCACCAACCCGCTGCCTGTAGAGGGAAGCTGGAGCTACAGGTCCAGCACCAACCCCCTGCCTGTAGAGGGGGGCTGGAGCTACAGGTCCAGCACCAACCCCCTGCCAGTAGAGGGGGGCTGGAGCTACAGGTCCAGCACCAACCCGCTGCCTGTAGAGGGAAGCTGGAGCTACAGGTCCAGCACCAACCCCCTGCCTGTAGAGGGGGGCTGGAGCTACAGGTCCAGCACCAAACCCCTGCCAGTAGAGGGGGGCTGGAGCTACAGGTCCAGCACCAACCCTCTGCCTGTAGAGGGGGGCTGGAGCTACAGGTCCAGCACCAACCCCCTGCCAGTAGAGGGGGCTGGAGCTACAGGTCCAGCACCAACCCCCTGCCTGTAGAGGGGTCTGGAGCTACAGGTCCAGCACCAATCCCCTGACAGTACTCGCCTAATTGTACTCACCTAATTGTGCTTACGGGGGTTGAGCTCTGGCTCTTTGGTCCCGCCTCTCAACCGTCAATCAACAGTGTACAGGTTCCTGAGCTTATTGGGCTGTGTCATATCTACACTTGAAACTGTGTATGGAGTCAGCCTCCACCACATCACTTCCTAATGCATTCCATTTGTCAACCACTCTGACACTAAAAAAGTTCTTTCTAATATCTCTGTAACTCCTGTTACTCAGATCACAACTTAATTGAAGTTATGACAACCATGGGGAATAGACCTTCAAAACCAGTCCAGATTCCCGGTGGAGGAGATTTCAGCAAATTCAACTTCAATAATAAACAGATAAACTGGAGCAAATAAACCAGGACTTCACAGAAATAACTGGGAAGAACAGCTAGGAAATGCGAACTGAACCAGTGCCTGGAAAAATAAGCTCAGTAGCACTAGAAATATGTACAAACCGCATCCCCCTAAGAAAAAAGAGGAAGAGATGCAGATTGGAACGAGAACGTCGTTCCTATATAGGCGAAGAAAACGAATCGCGGTACAACTTGAGAGTCGCACCCTATCTCAGGAACGGCGAAGAAGGTTAGGTAGCGAAATAGGAAAAATTGAACTCAGCTACAAGAATCATACAAAACGCAGGAGAGGGAAAGAGAGCAAAGGCCATCAGTGAAATAGAGAGAAACCCGAATATTTTTTCTCCTATGCAAAATCAAGATCAAAACCACATCTAGTATCGGGCCCCTGCGAAAGGAAGATGGAACTTTCACCGATGACAACAAAGAAATGAGCGAGCTACTGAGGAAGCAATACGACTCTGTCTTCAGCGAGCCATTAAACGCACTAAAGATCGATAACCCAAATGAATTTTCATGGATATGATACCAACATCAAATCATATATCAGACGTCACCCTATCCCCACTGGATTTTGAAGAAGCCATAAACAGTATGCCTATGCACTCCGCACCAGGCCCGATTCTTGGAACTCCATATTCATCAAGAACTGTAAAAAACCACTATCGCAGGCCCTTCACATTCTGTGGAGACAAAGCCTAGATACTGGCGTTATTCCTGATATACTAAAAACAGCAGAGATAGCACCACTTCATAAAGGAGGAAATAAGGCAGAGGCAAAAAATTACAGACCGATAGCACTAACATCGCACATCATAAAATTTTTGAGAGAGTGCTAAGAAGTAAGATCACAAAATACATGGAATCACAGCATCTCCATAACCCCGGACAACATGGTTTCAGAACAGGGCGCTCTTGCCTGTCGCAGTTGCTGGACCACTATGATATGGCATTAGATGCTATGGAAGACAAACAAACGCTGATGTAATTTACACAGATTTTGCAAAAGCTTTTGATAAATGTGACCATGGTGTTATTGCCCATAAAATGCGCTCAAAAGGAATTACCGGAAAAGTAGGCAGATGGATCTACAATTTCCTGACCAACAGAACCCAATGTGTAATAGTCAACAAATAAAATCCAACCCGTCAACCGTTAAGAGCTCAGTCCCCCAGGGTACTGTGCTTGCTCCAGTACTTTTTCTCATCCTTATATCGGACATAGACAAGACACAACCTATAGCACTGTATCATCCTTTGCAGATGACACTAGGATCTTCATGAGAGTAGGCAACATAGAGGACACGGCGAACCTCCAGTCAGATGTAGATCAGGTCTTTCTATGGGCTACAGAAAATAATATGGTGTTTAACGAAGACAAGTTCCAGCTCATGCGCTATGGAAAAAGAAAATATAAAACTGAAACCACGTACAAAACTCAGGCAAATCATAACATAGAACGAAAAGGCAATGTAAAGGATCTGGGTGTACTCATGTCGGAAGACCTTACCTTTAAAGAACACAATAAAGTAGCCGTCACAACTGCAAGAAAATGACAGGTTGGATAACAAGAACTTTTCACACTAGAGATGCTATACCGATGATGACACTTTTCAAAACGCTTGTGCTCTCTAGAGTGGAGTACTGCTGCACAATGACAGCCCCTTCACTGCGGTGAAAATTGCTGACCTGGAGAGCGTGCAGAGATCTTTACTGCTAGAATCCACTCGGTAAAACATCTAAACTATTGGGACCGACTAAAGAGCCTAAATCTGTATTCCCTTGAGCGCAGGCGGGAGAGATACATAATAATTTACACGTGGAAAATATTAGAGGGGCTGGTCCCAAACCTGCACACAGAAATAACATCACATGAGACCAGAAGACATGGCAGGATGTGCAGAATACCCCCGTTGAAAAGCAGAGGTGCAACTGGTACTCTGAGAGAGAACTCTATCAACATCAGAGGCCCGAGACTGTTCAACACGCTTCCACTACACATAAGGGACATAACTGGCAAACCCCTCACAGTGTTCAAGAGAGAACTGGATAAGCACCTCCAAAGGATACCTGATCAACCAGGCTGTGACTCATACGTCAGGCTGCGAGCAGCCGCGTCCAACAGCCTGGTTGATCAGTCCAGCAACCAGGAGGCCTGGTCGATGACCGGGCCGCGGGACGATAAGCCCCGGAAGCACCTCAAGGTATCCTCAAGTAAGGTAACTCTTTGGTCATCAGTTTTAACCTGTGTCCCCTAGTGCGTGTGCCCCTTGGGTTTAATAATCGTCTTTACTACCCTGTCGAATTCCCTTGAGAATCTGAATGTGGTGATCATGTCCCCCTAACTCTTCTGTCTTCCAACGAAGTGAGTTTAATTCCTGTAGTCTCTCCTCGTAGCTCATACCTCTCAGCTCGGGTACTAGTCTGGTGGCAACCCTTTGAACCTTTTCCATTTCAGTCTTATGCTTGACTAGATATGGACTCCATGCTGGAGCCACATACTCCAGGATGGTCTGACATTGCTGTATTATGTTCTGAAAGATTCCTTACACAAGTTTCTAAAGGCCGTTCTAATGTTATCCAACCTGGCATGTGCCGCTGATGTTATCCTCTTGATATGAGCTTCAGGGGACAGGTCTGGCGTAATATCAACCCCCAGGTCTTTCTCTCTCTCTGACTCTTGAGTATTCATCTCCAAATGATACCTTGTATCTGGTCTCCTGCTTCCTACCCTATCTTCATTTCATTACATTTGCTTTGGTTAATTCTAACAACCATTTGTTCGACCATTGCTGCGCTTGTCCTGGTCTTCTTGAAGCCTCAAGCTGTCCCCCTCTGTCTATCCTTCTCTAATTTTGGCGTCGTCAGCGAACATTGAGATGAATGAGCCTATACCCTCTGGGAGATCATTTACATATATCAGAAACTGATACGTCTGAGTACAGAGCCCTGTGGGACTCAACTTGTGACTTCACCCAATCTGAGGTCTCACCCCCTCCCTCACAGTAGAGAGGGGCTGGAGCTACAGACCAGCACCAACCCTGCCAGTAGAGGGAGGTTACCTTGAGGTTACCTTACTTGAGGTGCTTCCGGGGCTCAGCGTCCCGCTGCCCGGTCATCGACCAGGCCTCCTGGTTGCTGGACTGATCACCAGCTGATAGACGCGGCTGCTCGCAGCCTGACGTATGAGTCACAGCCTGGTTGATCAGGTATCCTTTGGAGGTGCTATCCCGTTCTCTCTTGAACACTGTGAGGGTCGGCCAGTTATGCCCTTATG
>WNGS01126285.1:0-12482 GCA_020271785.1 Procambarus virginalis | reverse complement strand
TCCTCTTAAAAATAACGTCACTTTTGGCTCGTATGCGCGATATGGCCAAATTTGGACGAAATTTGAAATGAAATCGACTCACAAAAGTGACGTTCTGTTCCGTTTTCTATTTGAGTCGTCTGGCGTACGCGCAGAGCTTATGAGAGGACACTTTAAATTAATGTTTTTCATAACGTTTTGAAACTTTATGAGAATTTCCTGCCCACCTAACCTATCAGAGGACCCTTAACTTACTGTTGTTGAAAAAATCCCAAATTTATTTTCATTTTCAAATTACGTCCAATCGGCCATACGGGCAAACGGCCAAATGCGACGTTCTTTTAAGAGGACAGGTTGGAGAGGCAGCCATCTTGGAAAAAATTCCCAGAATGCCCTAGGGCTGCTGACTGGGTTAGTACTGAATGAGCAACCATGGGTGGCGCACACGCCTCTGGCTCCCAAACACCTGTCTGACGCGGTGTTGAAAGATAACGCTCTGTCGGTGAAATTCAAACCTTATTGTTTGAAGAACATAAGGGTCATAAGTGTTGACCAGACCACACACTAGAAGTTGAAGGGACGACGACGTTTCGGTCCGTCCTGGACCATTCTCAAGTCGCTTGTGCCACAAGCGACTTGAGAATGGTCCAGGACGGACCGAAACGTCGTCGTCCCTTCAACTTCTAGTGTGTGGTCTGGTCAACATACTTCAGCCACGTTATTGTGACTCTTCGCCTGCATAAGGGTCATAATATTGGTGAAGCTAGGCGCAATAAGGACCTAACACAAAGGTCGGATGCAAGTGATACAGCACCTATGAGGACGATACAGCGAGCGTATCCAGTTGTAGCTCTGAGCGTCACCCTTGCAATCTTATGCTATCTACAATTTATTTAGATGATACATAGATGAATCGTTTTCCGTGTTCAGTGATGCATCTGATACAAATAGCATAGATGAACAGTGTTAGCGGCTTCCATGGTGGTGTTTTCCATAGATATTTTCAAGAATACCTGAATCTCTTTCAGACTGACGGACACTCTTTGAAGCTAGCTGAATCTCTTCCTGACTGATGGACACTCTTTGAGGCTAGCTGAATCTCTTTCTGACTGATGGACACTCTTTGAGGCAAGCTGAATCTCTTCCTGTGTGGGACCATACAAAGCGATCTTTTCAAGACTACCTTACAAATTGATCTTTTTCTATAATCTTTTCAATACTACCTTATGCTTTACAAGCTTGGCTACATGCAACCTACAAGTACTGAAGCCAAGGGTGTATGTGAGTGTTTTATTTGCAAGCACACAGAATGAAGAAACAGGAAACAAAAATTTATCTGTACTTAGTGCAACCTGAGCGAAGTCGTGCTGTGTACCATGGACTATTTCGTTGATTATTGCTCACTTCCGAAGTACCTATTTCATTGATTATTACTCACTTCCGAAGTACTGAGTGTGTAATACAGTAAGTAACTGTGTAAATAGTGTGTGAAACTGAACATATTGTAATTTTAGTGAATATTTAATAAGTAATATTGCGACAATAAACATTTATTGTGGACACATTACTGACCCATGTATCACAGTTCCATGGAACATTATGAACGTTCTACTGTATACATAATGTAAAGGACACATATCTGCATTATATACAATAAAAAACAAACAAATAGAACCGCATTGGAAATACATAGAACAAATAATTGAAAATATATTTGTGGCAACACCCGGTGCTTGAATGGCCCACTCGACCGTATCTGGGCGATTCACGCACGGGCGATCAGGCCCTGATGATGCCACAGCGCACCTTGTCCACGAACTCACAGCCAAAGTAGGTGCAATTGGGTATTTATTTTTACATAAACATGTTCAGGGAAGGGAATTTATCATTTTACGAAGAAAAAATAATTTTTTGGTAACACTATTTCATGCGCACCGGGGGAATTTCACAATAAACTCGGCGCAGCATGGTGGTTAAGTTAATACCTTCTTTGTATTAATTTATTATTTTCATGGAAAATCTCATTTGTTAGCTTACTTCTCTTATAGTATTAAGTGTTTTATCCCCTCACACCGTTATTTAAAAATTTTCTACATTATTTTAATTTTGTCCGAAACACTTTTATAATAGTGGCCTCATTTGTATGTGTAACTCCTGTCCCTTCAATTGAACAATACTCTTATGTTCTTTGTACACACACACAATCATTTGAACAAATAATAATAAAAATAAGAAAATATTTATTATTATTATTATTATTATTGTCAATAACACAGAAAATCACCCTAACGTGATAAACATCAGTGGATTGTTCATTGATGTGTATCACCCTAGTGTGATTTTCTGTGTATCTGAAGTTGGATGTACTGTGTTGAATTACAGTATTTTATCCTTTACCTGAGTGCTTGGGGGTCTTACGTAAAACTTGGACTAGCTTCAGGACTTCCTGTGATATCAGGATATTTATTTATTTATTTATTTATTTATTTATATATATACAAGAAGGTACATTGGGATTGTGAGGATACATAGCATAGTAATTACATTCTTGAAAAGCCACTAGTACGTGCAGCGTATTAGTGGCTTACAAGGGCAGGTCCTTAATCTAAGAAATTTTTTAGTTAATACTAGCAAAATTTATAAAAATGATAACAGAAAATTATAGTACATAGCAAGAAAAAAAATAAAAGATGAGAGAAATTTGTAGGTGTATTAAAGCACATAGGTAGCTCAGATTGATTGCAATGACAGCTTGACTGGTAGTTTAACAAAAATTAGTAGGCACAATACAGCATACAGCTAGCACATAAAAGAAGACAGCAATGAACACAATGATAAAGTTGTTTGGGTTAAGTACATAGAGATTGGAAGATTGGGTAACACTAGATACAGAGCAAATTTATAGCTCAGTGTAGGAAACTACGAAGATGAAATTAGGTACTTTTTGTTTTTTAATAAACATTATTATTATTATTATTCTATAGGCTATGTTCATACCCCAACAATGCCATAGGCATATAATTCACCCTAACAATTCCATAGGCCTGTGTGCACACACCCCAACAATTGCATGTTGGGGTGTAAGACAATGGTGGAGCAGAAAGTACTCCAGTACTTACGGAGGATGATGAGAGTGCGAGGAACAAGTCAGGTGGAGCCGGTGACTCCTTCCTTCAACACAGTTTTGTCTCTCCCTCGTGGTATATCCTCAATGTCTTCAGTGGTGTGTCTACACTTACACTGCTATAAATGTATTGAAAGTATTTTGTGAGGGACAATTTGGCTGGTATTTTGGACAAAGATCTTTAAGACAGGCGTACTTCCCGCGTCATGGATACTAGTGTATAGCAACCTTTGTTGTGATGACGTCTCTCGCTCGCTTACTCACCACGTTGCTCTTCCCATTTTCTTTGGTTACCGTTTTGAGGCAAAGCTCAACGCCTTAAGCCATGTTGATGCTCTGTCCACAGAGCATTCTCTCTCTCAAATCATATACACTGATGGTTCCCTACACCGCACCACGGGTTCAGCTGGAAGTGCAGTTGTTCTGACAATGAGCGATGGCTTGTACTTTGAGTGGGGAGTCCGTATAAACAACTGGGCCTCTACCCTTCAGACTGAACTATTTGCCTTGCTTCTTGCACTGAAATGTGTACAAGTCTCCAAACTTGATACCTTAATTGTAAGTGACTCCTTATCATCCTTAAATGCTCTCAACTCTTTAAGACATAACTGTAACTTGCTCGTGTCCGAAGCTAGACACAAATACAACAAAATTATTAAAGATGGTAACAGAGTCCATTTCATGTGGTCTCCATCTCATGTTGGCCTCCGAATGCATGATAGAGCTGATAAGTTAGCCAAAGAATCTGCCTTTAATGGAACCGTTGAGTGTAACCTTGGATTGTCAATAAGTAATCTGAGAGCAGCAGTGCACCGAGAGCTTCAACAAGATCTTGTGCGGATACAAACACAAAATACAAATACAAATTCAGGTAAAGTACATACATAGATACAAAACAGTTGATGGATTTATAGATAGAGCTAGTACATACATTGCCTAAAGCCACTATTACGCAAAACGTTTCGGGCAGGAAAACCACTAAGACTAAAACTTAATACTAATTGAGATTAAAGTATAAATTGTGTTGAGAAAAAAAGGGAGCGGGGGAACATGGCAGAAATAATAGCAAAAATACAATTTGGACAACAAACAGCATTGTTTAAAATAGTAGACATGGGTTGACATTTTGGGGGTGAGGTAGGTTACAAGAAGTTAATTAGGTAGTACTTAGTTTTTTAGTACTTATCCTAAACAGGTTGGGAGAGGTACAGTCTTTAACATGATTGGGAAGGTCATTCCACATTCTGGGTCCCTTGATTTGTAAAGCATTTCTAGTTTGACCAAGCCGTACTCTTGGAATATCAAATAGGTATTAGTTTCTGGTGTGGTGCTCATGGGATCTGTTACAACCTTCTAGGAAGCTTTCAAGGTCAGGATTGACATTACAGTTCAGCGTTTTATATATATATATAAATTACACATGACAGGATGTGCAGTGACTTAATATCTAACATATTCAGAGATTTGAGTAGGGGTACCGAGTGATGTCTGGGGCCAGAGTTGGATATTGTCCTAATAGCAGCTTTGTGTTGAGTAATTAGAGGACGTAAATGATTTTGGGTAGTAGAACCCCAAGCACAAATACCATAGTTGAGATAAGGATAGATGAGGGAGTAATGTATGTACTTTTCCTGAATAAAAAAAATTATTTAATTAATTTAATTTTGAGTACTAGTGTGTGTGTACTCACCTAGTACTCACTTAGAATACCTTGTGTGTGTACTCACCTAGTACTCACTTAGTATACCTTGTGTGTGTACTCACCTAGTATACCTTGTGTGTGTGTTTTTTGTGTGTGTACTCACCTAGTACTCAAAATTAAAATAAATTAAATTAAAATTTTTATTCAGGAAAGTAAATACATAGTTGATTTACAAACATAATGATGGATTATAGATAGAGCTAGTACATCATCTCCACCGCCTGCGTCAAATCCGTAAACAAACCCAGCTGCCATTCATCAGTGCTTTGTTAGAGATGGCATGATTAAAGTGAGAAAGACCTCAGGAGGTAAAATGTTTACAATTACTAATGAGGATAACCTCAACACTTTCCTCTCCCAATATGGTTTGTCTCACCTTATTATCACTCTCAATGAGTCAACATAATTACCCCCCTTGTCACCTAGTGCGGGCTAGGTAACCCCCTTGTCACCTAGTGCGGGCTAGGTAACCCCCTTGTCACCTAGTGCGGGCTAGGTAACCCCCTTGTCACCTAGTGCGGCTAGGTAACCCCCTTGTCACCTAGTGCGGGCTAGGTAACCCCTTGTCACCTAGTGCGGGCTAGGTAACCCCCTTGTCACCTAGTGTGGGCTAGGTAACCCCCTTGTCACCTAGTGCGGGCTGGGTAACCCCTTGTCACCTAGTGCGGGCTAGGTAACCCCCTTGTCACCTAGTGCGGGCTAGGTATCCTAAGTCTCTTTGTTACACTTTTTTCTGATCAGGGGAAGAAAGACGCCGACAGAATGGGGGCTTATTTATTACGTGGTAGAAGTACAGTAAAATAATTCTGTAGAACATGCAAATAATTAAGAAATAAAAATATAACATGTCCATGTCAAACTTAGTACTATCATTTAACTTAAATGTACACCCGTAGTAAGTAAGAGTAAGCTTAGCCTAGTGACATGGAAACGAATTCTGCAGAAACTTAAAAGCTTATCTGGTACTAGGAGTAAGGCAGTGTAAATGTAATATTTAATTATATAACATTATGTATAGCAGTCAGGACACAATTGAGAGTAAATAAAAGTGAATAGGCCACATAACATAAATAAATAAATAAATAAATGTTTATTCAGGTAAAGTACATACATACAAGAGATTTTACATAAATTGATCGATTTATAGATAGAGCTAGTATATACAATGCCTAAAGCCACTATTACGCAATGCGTTTCGGGCAGGAAAAATATTAATGACTAAAAATTAATACTAATTGAGTATAAGAATAAAATGTGTTGAGAACAAATAAAAATAAAGATAAAAAGGGGGGAACATGGCTGAAAAAGCAGCACAAATACAATTAGGTCGACAAACAGCGTTGTTTAAAATAACAGACATGGGTTGACAATAGAGGGGTAAGGTAGGTTACAGGGAATTTATTAGGTAGTGCTTCGTTTTTATCTTAAACTGGTTGAGAGAGGTACAGTCTTTAACATGGTTGGGAGGTCATTCCACATTCTGGGTCCCTTGATTTGTAGAGCATTTCTAGTTTGATTAAGTCGTACTCTTGAAATATCAAAACTGTATTTATTTCTGGTGTGGTGCTCATGGGTCTGTTACAACCTTCAATGAAGCTTTTGAGGTCAGGATTGGCATTACAGTTCAGCGTTTATATATGTATAATACACATGAGAGAATGTGCAGTGACTTAATATCTAACATATTCAGAGATTTGAGTAGGGGTACCGAGTGATGTCTGGGGCCAGAGTTGGATATTGTCCTAATAGCAACTTTGTGTTGAGTAATTAGAGGACGTAAATGATTTTGGGTAGTAGAACCCCAAGCACAAATACCATAGTTGAGATATGGATAGATGAGGAAGTAATATAGCGTCACCAGGGCAGGGCGGGGTACATAATATCTGATCTTAGAAAGAATGCCAACAGTTTTTGAAACTTTTTTTGATATATTAGAATATGTCACTTGAAATTCAGCTTGTGGTCAATGAGAACGCCAAGGAATTTGCCATCTAATTTGTTACAAATTTGGGTATTGTTTCTTCTGAGATTTATTTGATTAGAGGATTTATTGCCAAACAGAATATAGAAAGTTTTGTCAATGTTGAGGGTGAGTTTGTTGGCAGTTAGCCAAAGATGGACTTTATTTAGCTCAGTATTTACTGTGGCATTTAGAGCAAGGGGGTCAGGACTGGAGTAAATGAAGGTTGTGTCGTCAGCAAATAGAATTAGTTTGAGGTGTTGGGAGGCATTTGGAAGGTCATTAATGTAGATGAGAAAGAGGAGAGGGCCAAGTATGCTGCCCTGAGGAACACCGATGTTGATGGGTAGGGTGGGAGAAATTGAATTATTCACAGAAACGTACTGGAGCCTGTCAGTACGTAAGATTTGAGGTATTGCAGTGAGTGTCCTCTGACTCCATAATGATGTAATTTAAGAAGAAGTTTTGGTGGTTGACAGTGTCAAAAGCCTTACGCAGGTCCACAAATAACCCAACAGGGAACTCATTTTTATCAAGAGCTGCATGAATCAAGTTAATCATGCTAATAAGTGCATCGTTAGTGCTTTTTTGGGGTCTGAAGCCATATTTACAAGAGCTAAGTAAATTGAGTTTGGCTAGATAAGAGTAAAGCTGCTTGTAGATTAGTTTTTCAAATATTTTTGACAAGTTAGGCAGAATTGATATAGGTCTGTAGTTGTTAACATCTGTGAGATCACCACATTTGTGGACAGGGGTTACTCTCGTTTTTTTTTAATATCTGGAAAGGTTTGGAGTTCAAGTCACTTGTTGAAGAGCAATGCAATAGCAGGGGCTAAAGATCTGGAGTTTTTTTTGTAAATTAAAGTTGGTATCTCCTCAAGGGCACTAGACTTGGTTTTAAGGGAAAGGATTATCTCATTAACGTCAGTGGAATTAGTAGGCTTTAGGTACAGAGACTGTGGATAGTTACCTGTAAGATAGTCCTTAACATCAGCACTGGAAGATGGAATATCATTTGCCAGGGATGACCCAATGGAAGAGAAGAACCTATTGAAATCAATAGCAGAATCAGAGGCTGAAAGCTGACCATCGTTATTGGACAGGAGTGTTGGTTTGTTATTTAAAATCTTCTTAGATCCCAATATTTGTGAAATTGTGCTCCAAGTTTTTTTTAATGTTGCTCTTTATTTGGGTAAATTTATCTTTGTAGTATTTAGTTTTGGCTCGTCTAATTATTTTAGATAGCAATAACGAGTAATTCTTTGAGAATTCTTTGGAGACGGTTCCTAACCCATGCTTCTTCTCAAGGTCATGTTTTTTTATTAATGGATTTAAGTATTCCCTTTGTAAGCCAAGGATTGTTAAGAAGAACACTTAAAGAAGCCCGCCCAAGAGGCCGGAAGACATAATGGTAAATCCTAGGTGAATTAAGGGGAATTAAACAGGAGGGCAGAAAATACCTAGAGACTGGGGAAACCTGATATGACAAAGGGTGAAAATTTAACCCCGGGCGTGAGGCCGTGCCACCAAGGAATAAGGAGAAGGATTTCCTGACTAAAGGTAGGGCTTACTAGCACCTATACTGACTGTAAAGGCAAAGTATTAGCTGTGGACTGCGGAACACTTGGGGACCGGCGCTGCACCGGCCCCCACTCCGTATGCCAGCAGGCCGGACCCCCCCCTTCCCCCCCCCCGTGAAGGGCGAGTGCCCACTGGCCGCGGAGAGGCTTCAGGGTGGCAGGGCGACAACGTCCTGCCTGACGTAGGAAGTAAAAGCGTTACTCTTCCACCTGCCGACTGCCATTATCTCCGTTGGGGCGAGCCCGTCTAGAGACAGGTGGGTGGCCCTGCCGATGCGAAAGGAATGCGGGGCGTAGTCGGCTGGGGGCAAGCCTAGCCCCGTGAGGGCAGCGCGAAGCATCCTGGAGAAATCTTGCCTGGTAACAGGAGCGCCTGCGGCATGTTTGAATATGGGCCCTGGGCCCGCGCCCCTGTAATTAAAGTATTGAGACAGGGCGCGTACCGGGTTCGCTCTCAGGGATAGGGTGGGCGTGCGGCCTGCGCTGTGCTTGTAAGAGTTGAACACAATATCAATTCCTACCCTCTTAATTGATACCTGTTCCATGCTGAGCGTGTGTCGTCCCCGTCCCGCGTAGACCGCCTCACCCGGGCGTAGGCAGGCATGGAAAGCCAGGGAAAAGAGCGCCCTGCAGCAAGACTTCTCGTAGGCCGTGTTACATACGCCTCCCAGTGCCCGCAGCAGGCGATGTAGGAGGTGCCTCGTCACAAGGAGTCTCCGGGCGGTGGCCCGTCGAGCGGAGTTTCGTGCCCCTTTGAGGAGTTGAGTGACCAGGAACTGTCGGGTTGGATCCCTCCTACCATGCAACTTGCAGACGAAGGCGATGGCCGCTAGGTAAGCGTGAAGAGAACGGAACGCCAGGCCCGCCGAGAGCAGGGATTGCAGAAAGTTCACCAGGGTCGAGGGGTTAGCATCAAAGGGGCATTCTCCTCGCCGCCCTGCCGAGACGTAGGCAGCGTACTTCGCCCACTTAGCCCGGTAAACTCGCCGCGTCGTTGGTTGCTGTGAGTTAAACAGGGTTCTTACAGTTGCAGGGCAGGAGGTGTGTGGGAACTTCGGTCGGTGTCTCGGCGAGGCCTGCGTATCGCAGGAACAAGGGCGGCAGCGTCTGTAAGCGGAAAAGAGCGTCACAAACCCCCGTTTAGTTTGCCTGGGAGGTGGGAGGGGATAAGCGTAATGATATGTTTGAGCAGGAGCACTGCCAAAGGCCTGACAAGTTGCATTAGGAGGGGGCACCTAGCAGAGAGAGTGAAGAGCACATTTACCACAGGACTGTTGTCCGATTTGCACACCAGCCTCTTATTGGCCAATACCGGGGCGAAGAGTGCTATTCCCATGTAGAAAGGGTAGAGCTCGAGCAGTGCAATGTTGAGCCGACACCAATCCTGTGGCCACGTTCCCCTGATCCAGGCCGCCCCTAGCGTTAGGCCATACCCCTTGGAAGAAGCGTCGACGCACATTGAAAGTGATGGAGCATTTCCTCATCCACCATCTGGGAGAAAGACTATTACTCCATTGAAGTCACTGAGGAAGGAGGGCCAGGCGGCGAGGTCGAGCTTAGCCTCAGCGTCCAAGTGGCATAGTCGCGAGGGGCGCTGGATACCCCGCATGAGCGGGTGCAGACGACGCAGGAAGGCCCGGCCGCCCGGAATTACCGCAGTGGCAAATTGCAACTTTCCAATGATCGCCTGCAGGTCCTGCAGGGGGATGCGCTCTAGACTCAGCGCGACTTCCACCGCCGCCGTGTACTTCGTTCTCTTGTCCTCAGGGAGTCTTGTTTCCATCCTACGAGCATCAATCTCCAGGCCTAGGAACGTGACGCAGGAGCAAGGGCCCTCGGTCTTGTGTGGTGCCAAGGGGACCCCCAGTCGCTCGCAGAGGACGGAGAACAACCGCAGGCTTCGTAGGCACTCGTCGAAAGTGGAACTGACGAAGAGGAAGTCGTCCAGTACCTTCACGATGTCGCGCACCCCGAACTTCTCGGCGAGGATCCATTGCAGGGCACTGGAAAAAGTTTCTAAGATCCAGCAGGAGGGGGCGGCTCCCATGCTGAGCATCTTCTCGTAGTAGCACTTGCCCCCATAAGAAAACCCGAGGAGATGGTAGTCGCTCGGGTGTACTGGGACGTTCCTGAACGCTTCTGCAATGTCGCACTTTGCCAGGTGAGCCCCCAGCGAACGGCTAACGACCATCGCCACCGCGTCGTTGATAGACTGGTAGGTGACGGACGTTGATTCCTTAGGGATGTTGGCGTTCACACTGCCAGAGGAGTAAGGGTAGCTGAGGTTGAGCAGGAGTCGGTACTTGCCCGGCGTGGACTTCTCCCTCAGGGCTATGGGCGAACACTTGAAATTCGCAAAGGGGGGGCTTCGAAGGGGTCGGCGATGCGTCCTAGACTCAACTCCTTGTCGAGTATGGGCCCGACGATGTGCGGGAGGTCCGTCATAGCCTGAGGGTTGCGTGATGAAAGGGGGGTCCGCACCCCTTCGAAGCCGAGTAGGAACCCCCTTTAGAAACCCCCACGCCGTAGTCCCGTAGGGGGTATCCCACCAGCAAAGCATCAAGGGCGTCGGCGTCCACCGGCGTTGTTACTGCCGACGTTCTTCTTACCCTTATCCTGTGGGTGTCGACGAGGGTGCTGGTCGTGGGAGGGTCCGTCGCGTGGCTGAGCTGGTGGGCACGTGGTGTAGGCAGGGTGCCTCCTACGACAGCGCAGGCAGTAGTGCTTGAAGGAACATGATGTAAAATTGCAGCTGGGTCCCCTCGAGTGGTAGGAAAAGCAGTAGCCCGGGGGGAGCCCTGCGGCCCGGGCGCTAGAGAGAGTAAGGGCCGCCGTTTGCCCCACCTCCTGCCTTGTCGTCTGGACAGCAATGTGTGCGACGCGCGGGACTGAGCGGAATTCCAAGTCCAGCCTGTAATCGAGCCAAGAACAGTTCGACCTCTCCTTGTCCCATCTGAAGGCCTTGTCGTACCACATCCAATCGCCTCTGAGGGTCGCCTTCATGGTCTTGACGTACCGAGCATAGGTGAGCAGCGCCTGGGCCTCGGCTGGGTGCTTCTCGACGTAGATCGTTGCATAGATGTCGATCAAGCCTTGTGCCCTGTTACGACTCTGGGTTCTTTAGAGGGAAACCAGAGGTCAAAATTTGAGCTTATTGAGCTACCATAGAGTAAAAACGCATTGCGAGTGGCATTTGTCGTATCTTCCCTGCCAGTCGTAAGATTAGTCTTGTCTCTCGAAGAGTATTTAAAGATTGAGCTTGGGGTTGATTATTAAATAATAAAATAGGCACCAACTATGTTTACTAATACTGTCTAATCATTTGTAAAGTAAACCTGAGTAAACTTTGTATCGGGCGCCGGTATGATTAGTTGAACAGTCTGCCGGCAGCATTAGTCCACGGAGGAGGAGACGAGAGACTTGCTCGTTCTTCTCTGCTGGCTGGTTGTGGTGGAAGGAAGTGCCTCTCCTTCCTCTTATTTATTTATTTCTGTATCTTCGTCTGGTTAAGTCTTCTTTGCTATTTTTATGGTTATTTTGTGGCATACCTATCGTTCTATGTGTAGAGTAGTATACCTGGGGTGTAGTAAGTGTATCTAAGTGTTTAACTTGCCTGTTATGCTAACGGGGGTCCCAGTGTAAACACGTGGTCCCCTACCCCAAGCGGACTACCTCCAGTGTTTTATAGTAGAGCTTTACGCTAGCTTGCTTTCAGTGTAAACCTTGTATCCTGCCTAGGTGGACCAAGGCTTTTAACGTAAGATTGTGTGGTAAAGTTAGTATTAAATTGTTATTGGTGTGATTGTGTATGGGAGGTGTTGAGGGTTAATAAATAAGTAAGTTTGAACAGAGTATCCCTTTTTCCTGTGTGGGAGTACAATAATCTATTCCTAGACTAACCGGGTTTAGTAGCAAGCATTTATCATTGTGGATATTTCACTTTGGGGGCCGGGCCTTTTAGTTCTCCCATTTTTGATACCTCTGTATTCTACTTACCCTTACCCCTTAATAGTACCAGTTCCCCCATAGCAAACCACCTTTTTTATAACAAGTGATTGGCCAGTCCAGGAAGAACTGTATTATTGTAAAAAATTAGATCTTTGAATGCCAAAACTAAAAATTCTTGTTTCCGCAGAA
>WNGS01126284.1:0-14291 GCA_020271785.1 Procambarus virginalis | reverse complement strand
GGTTAAGACTAGTTGCACACCTGGGAAGAATTAGGTTTGTAAGTAAACAACAACACTGCTTTAGAGGAGGGAAATCAAGCCTGACAAACCTCCTGGAGTTTTGTGATAAGGTAACAAAAATAAGGCAAGACAGAGAAGAATGGGCAGATTGACTATTTTGGACTGCCAAAATGTCTTTATATGGTACCCTACAGGAGGTTACTATACAAACTTGAGGGGTTGGCGGGAGCAGACGGAAACGCACTATCATGGTTAAGGAATTACCTGACAGACAGGTGTCAGAGAGTGACAATGAGGGGCGAGGAGTCCGACTGGCGTAGAGTAACAAGCGGGGTGCCTCAAGGATCAGTGCTGGGGACCCATACTATACCTCATTTATGTAAATGATTTAACGGCAGGAGTGGAGTCTTTTATGTCAATTTTTGCAGATATTGCAAACTAACGAGGACTGAGACAGATGAGAATTGTAAGTTTCTCCAGGATGACCAGGTTGCTGAGCTGGTCTGAGCAATGGCTGTTAGAGTTCAACACTAAGAAGTGCAAGGTGATAGAAATGGGGACAGTAGCCAGGAGACCGTAAGGCCAACATACGATGAAGGGAAATTACCTCCCAATAACGTCTAAAGAAAAAGACCTGGGATTCGACATAAAACCAAACCAAAGTCCAGAGGATCATATAAATAGAATTACGTCAGCCGCATAATCTACCGCTGACAAAAATCAGGACATCCTTCAGAAACTTGAATAAGGAGGCTTTTAGATCACTGTATACCGCCTATATGAGGCCAGTCTTGGGGTACACTAACCCAGCATGGAGCCCCCATCTTAAAAAAACATACAGAAATACACATTACGACACTGGAGGACAGAAGAGTAAGGGGGAGACATGATCACTACCTACAAAATCCTCAGGGGAATCGACGGGTAGACAAGGATAAACTATTCAACACAGGTGGTACACGAACAAGGGGACACAGGTGGAAACTGAGTACCCACATGAGCCACAAGGACGTTAGAAAGAACGTTTTCAGTGACAGAGTAGTTAACAGATGGAATGCATTAGGCAGTATTGTGGTAGAGGCTGACTCCATACACAGTTTCAAATGTAGATATGATAGAGCCCAGGCTCTGAAACCTGTACACCAGTTGATTGACAGTTGAGAGGCGGGACGAAAGAGCCGAAACTCAACCCTCGCAAGCACAACTAGGTGAGTACACACACACAAAGTCCAGCTACATACCAATTTAATATAAACAATAACTCAACGAATCAAACTGAAAGTGAAATATAACAAAGTTATGATATTCATTACTGACTCTGGCCTTAAGGGACTTACATGTTCCCATAAAATTGGCAAAATCCGACCCGATTCGGACTACGTAATGGATATTTCGGTGTGAGGGGAAAACCTCAGAATTTTCGTAAAATCGCTGGTGGAAAATTATTTTGTGGGAAAACATATTGATATAGCTGGAGCTGGATGATACCTGAAGAGCCCATCTTCCTCTTTAGTCAGTACTTATAGTAATGATGAACACCACACGGCTAGATATGTTTCTATTAACAATATCTTTCAGGACCCTTTCCTCCGTTTTATGAGCTGTGGAAAAGAAGTTCCTGTAAAATAGTCTAATAGGGGGTATAGGTGTTGTGTTAGTTGTCTCTTCAGAGGTTGCATGGCGTTTCACCTTCCTTCTTATGGTGTCTTCAACGAAACCATTGGAGAAGCCGTTGTTGACTAAGACCTGCCTTATCCTACAGAGTTCTTCATCGACTTGCTTCCATCCTGAGCTGTGGCTGAGAGCACGGTCGACATAAGTGTTAACAACACTCCTCTTGTACCTGTCTCGGCAGTCACTGTTGGCATTGAGGCACATTCCTATGTTGTTTCCTTAGTATAGACTGCAGTGTGGAAATCTCCGCTTCTTTCATGACTGTTATAACTAGAAAGGGTAGTTTCCCATCCTTCTCCATCTCGTAAGTGAAATGCAACACGCAATTCTGCTCAAATGCTTCCTTCAGCACTTGCAGATGTCTGACATCGGGTACCTGTGTAAAAATGTCGTCAACATACCTGCAGTATATGGCCGGTTTCAAGTTCATATCGACTACGACCTTTTGTTCGATGGTACCCATGTAGAAGTTCGCAAACAGGACACCTAGGGGAGAACCCATGGCGACCCCATCTACTTGCTTATACATGTGTCCATCCGGGCTCAAGAAGGGCGCCTCTTTAGTACAAGCTTGGAGTAGTTTCCTTAGAATATTTCTGGTATGTCAAGAGGAGTACAGGCCGGATCACGATACACTCTGTCCGCTATCATCCCGATTGTTTCATCCACAGTACGTTGGTAAACAGTGATTCTTCGTCCAACGAGGCTCTTATCCCTGTGGCCTGTGTTCCCCTCAGTAAGTCAACAAATTCCTTTGGAGACTTCAGGCTGAAGGTGCAAGGGACATAAGGAGTCAGCAAGCCGTTGAGTCGCTTCGCCAGTCTGTACGTGGTTGTTTGGTATCTGGCTAATGATTGGTCGAAGTGGGTTTCCAGGCTTATGTGTCTTGAAATTTCCATACGCATATCCAGGCTTATATTCCCCAATAATCTTTGGCAGGTGGAGTCCGGATTTTGGCGTTCACAGTTCGATTAATTTGTTGACCTTTGCCTTCAATTCGGCAGTAGTGTCCTTCGTTACCCTTTGGAATTTAGTTTGGTCAGAGAGAATGAGGTTCATTTTCGCCAGATATTCGTCTTTTTTAAGAATGATGTATATTGGCGACTTGTCACCTCTTCTGACGAATATCGCCTTCTTCTCACGAAGGCTCTTAGCTGCCGCTTTGAGCTCGGGGGTCAGTATGGTGCTTCTGTAATTGCCTCAAATCTTTCCTCCTTCCGCAATAAGTTCTGTTTGTAAGGTGTCTTTGGTGGTGACCTTCTTTTTTGTCTCGAGGTCGAATATGTCGTCCAACAGGATTTCCAACTCCACTTTCCGGGCCATCTCACTTGGACTGGACATAACGTGACAGTTTATACCCAGATTTAGGAGAGTGACTTGGTCCTCAGTGAGGTTGATTCCTGCAAGGTTCAGGAAGCTGTCTCTTGGTCGTGGAATTGCCATAGGTCCTCCATATAACGTTGTTAGTTTCTTGATTATCCTGGTTAATCAGGATAATCAAGAAACGAACAACGTTATATGGAGGACCTATGGCAATTCCACAACCAAGAGACGGCTTCCTGAACCTTGCAGGAATCACAAGGAGGAAAGGGTCCTGAAAGATATTGTTAATAGAAACTTTATCCCTACAGACAAAAATCAGATGATACAATTGACGATTTACTACAAAACCAAGAAAACTGCCAACCTACTCATGAGAAACTCTCCAGACACAAAGCAGAAAGAGACCAATGTCGTCTATGCCTTCAAATGCCCACTTGGGGACTGTAAGCCTCAAAGAACTCAGTATGTAGGCAAGACAACAACATCTCTTTCAGGCGATTAACGATGCATAAGCAACAGGGCACTATCAAGGAACATATAATCTCTTCCCACAACCAGACCATCACCCGAGAAGTCTTAACAAAAAACACGGAAATCATCGATAGATACAGCGATAGCAGGCGGCTTGATATCTGCGAGGCACTACACATTAAGAAGTCAACACCAGCAATCAACAGCCAATTAATGCACAATTATATTCTACCCACTTCATGACTCCACTCCAATATAGAAGCATCAAGAAATATGGGCCAATAGGCCCTCTGCAGTTACTTCTATTCTTCTCTTTAGCTTATACCCGTTTCGTGTTCTGGCTTGTGTTTAAATTTTGTTTTCACCTCATCCAAAACCATTGTAACATGTCACCTCACCCAAATGCAGGTATAAAAAAGTCAAAGCTGTTTAAACTCTGTTCAGTTATAGTTGTGTGTGTGTAGGCTAAAGTCTTTGAAAATGTAAAGTCTCAAGTGTCGCGTCAGACTAGAATAAAAATGACTTTGGAGAATTGATTTTTCAGTTACCATCAACAGTGAAAAAGAATATAAGAAACATTGAGAAAATTCGTGGTAGAATTATTTATCTTACATTTTCGGTCATATTTAATAATATATGTCTACAGGAAAGACTGCTACCAAAATATACTAATTATATATATATATACATATATATATATATATATATATATATATAGTATATATATATATATATATATATATATATATACGGATATATATTATATATATATATATATATATATATATATATATATATTATATATAGATATATATATATTATATATTTGCATGCAAAGGGAATGGAGGCCCTGGCTGACAGTGTTTCAATCCTTCAGTGGTCAAGAGTTTTTTTATGGTTCCCAAGCCAATATGCAACTGAAACCTCCACACCCCAGAAGGATTCAACCCAGACAGCCAGGAGCACTATGCACCTTGGTATATCTGGTACCTTAATTGCTAGACCGCACTGACTTTACAAAAATGTTGGTAGTCATGAGACTATTTATCCGACATGACAGCGCTCGGTTGACCAAGTTGACCACTGAGTGCTGTTGGATGTTGCATAAATAGTCTAACGACTACCAACATTTTTGTACAATCAGTGTGGTCGAGCGATTAAGGTACCAGATACTCAATGGTGCATAGTGCTCCTGGCTGTCTGGGTTCGAATCCTTCAGAAGTGTGGAGATGCTTGAATGGTCCTCAAGCCAACATGCATCAAAAACTCTTGATCCCTGAAGGATTTGCACCCAGTCAGCCTGGGCCTCCATGCTCCTTTGCATGTCCAGTACCAGAACCACTCAGCCACAGACTGAACAAAAGTATTGGAAAGTCTTCTGACTCTTAACCCCAATACCCAATTGATGGTGTTGCCGCCCTAGCATGCTGAAGTGATTTGAGGAAATATCTGCAGGCAAAATAGTCACGAGCGCTGTCGGGTATTGGTGTTAAAAGTTAGACGACTTTCCAATACTTTTGTACAGTCTCTGGCTGAGTGGTTATAGATTATTCTGTGTGTGAAGTTACACAGAATAATACAAGAATTAAAATTGCCAGTGTTGTAACCAACGGAAATAATGAACGTCAGCATTTCCAACGGATCAACTGGAGTCATAAAAATGTTCCTACTTTTCAATACATCATCACAAAACTCCAATATTAAACCTATCCGCCCTTGAAAATTTTTCAACAGTTCAATAAATCATCTTTACACACCAATATTGTCCCTGGCAAAGCGGCAGTTCCGAGCAAGAAAATGTTTAAAAAGGTCAATACTTCATCTGAACAGCAATATTGTCCCTGGAAAAACCGCTTGGTCCTTGGCGTCAAAATTCCAGAGGAGGCAATATAGTGAATGAAGGAGGAGGAGCACTAGACAAATGGTAGGGAAGGAGACGGGTCTGGGGTGATATCCCGCTGGGGCCCGCTGTGTTGATGATATATTGCTTCATAGTGCACCCCACCCTTCACACACACACACACACCACACAACACACACACACACACACACACACACACACTCACACTATCTATCTATCTCCCTCTCTCTCTCTCTCTCCTCCTCTCTCTCTCTCTCTCTCTCTCTCTCTCTCTCTCTCTCTCTCTCTTTCTGTTCCCCCCAAGCACCCTCATCTCCACCGCCCGCCCCAAGCCCTCCCTCCTCCCTTACCCCCCAAGCCCTCCCGCGTCCTGTACCACCCCCCCCTCAGCCTCTCCTTCTCGAACACTCCCCCAAGCCTCCCCCTCTCTCATCCACCCCGAAGCCTCCCTCTCTCCTCCAACCTCCTAAGCCCTCTCTTCTCCCATACCCCCCCCATGCCCTCCCTCCTCCTCCACCCTCCCTGTTCCAGATCCTCCCAGCCCGCGCACACCCCAGGTCCCCCGTCCTAAGCCCTCCCATCCCGGACCCTCCCTGTTTCTCTGCTTCAGGGGAATCAACAGAAGCCAAAGGAAAACAGAAGAGAGTCAGTTCAGGGTGATGTACTTGAACATAGATGGGATTACAAGCAAGGCAAGTGAACTATGGGAAAGAGAACAAGTAGTGAAACCAGATGTAATCAAACTCACCGAAACAAAACTCTCAGGAATCATAACAAATGCAGTGTTTCCCCAGCACTACACTGTAATAAGTAAAGAGAGGGAAAAAAGGGGAAGAGGTGGAGTGGTCCTACTTATGACAAAGGAATGGAGTTTCAAGGAGATGGCTATCCCAAGCTGCGAGGGTTTCAGAGACTACATAACAGGCACCATGACATTGAGAGGACCAAGAGTAGTAGTAGCAGTGATATATAACCCTCCACCAAATGGCAGAAGACCTAGGCAAGAGTATGACAACAACAGCATGGCTGTTGACACTATAATTGAGAGGGCAGCCTCTGCTGCTTGTAGAAATATATTTCATCTGCTCATCATGGAGAACTTCAATCATGGAAGGATAGACTGGGAGAACAAGGAACCGCATGGAGGTGTGGATAAATGGAGAGCTAAACTTCGAGAACCCAATAAGAATGAGCGACCACAGTGTACTGACGTTTTAGTATCTGGTTGAAGAAGGGTTAATAAACTCGAGGACAGGAACTGAAAACAAAAGGCTGGCATTCCAAAAGGAAAACTATGAAGAGATAAGAAAATTCCTAACAGATGTTACATGGGAAACAAAGTTCAGGGGGCCTAGTACCTAAGCAACAGAAGACAGCGAGTCACTGTGAGGGGTGAGGTCTTAGATTGGCGAGACGTCACCAGTGGAGTCCCACAGGGGTCAGTCCTAGGACCAATACTGTTTCTGATATATGTTAATGATCTCCCAGAGGGTATAGAATCGTTCCTTTCATTGTTTGCTGATGATGCAAAAATTATGAGGAGGATTGAAACTGAGAAAGACAGTAGAAGGCTACAAGATGATCTAGACAGACTGAATAAATGGTCCAACAAATGGCTACTAAAGCTCAACCCGAGTAAATGCAAGGTAATGAAACTAGGCGGTGGAAACAGAAGGCCAGACACAGGATACAGAATGGGAGATGAAGTACTTCATAAAACGGACAGAGAGAAAGATCTAGGAGTTGACATCACACCAAACCTGTCTCCTAAAACCCACATAAAATGAATTATATCTACGGCGTATGCGAGGCTGGCTAACATCAGAACAGCCTTCATCAACCTGAGTATGGAATCATTCAGAACCCTGTATACCGTATGTGTAAGACCAATTCTGGAATATGCGGCCCCCAGCATGGAGCTCGTATCTTGTCAAGCACAAGACGAAGCTTGAAAAAATTCAGTTATGCCACTAGGCTAGTCCCAGAACTAAGAGGCACGAGTTACGATTAAAGGCTGCATGAAATGCACCTCATGACACTGGAAGACAAAAGAGTAAGGGGATACATGATCACTACCTACAAAATTCTCATAGGAATTGACAGGATAGATTAGGATAAACTGTTTAACACGGGTGGTTCGCGAACAAGGGGACACAGGTGGAGACTGAGTAGTCAAATGAGCCACAGGGACGTTAGAAAGAATCTTTTCAGTATCAGAATAGTTAACAACTGGAATGCATTAGACAGTGATGTGGTGGAGGCTGACTCCATACACAGTTTCATATGCAGATATGATAGAGCCCAGTAGGCTCAGGCATCTGCACATCAGTTGATTGACGGTTGAGAGGCGGGACCAAAGAACCAGAGCTCAACCCCGCAAGCATACCTAGGTGAGTACAACTGGGTGAGCACATATCCAGACGCAAGTTTCAGGGACACGAGACAGATTCTCTCATGAAAAATTCAGTTTGAAATCGATGTTATAGTTGAAAACTGTGTTTGTGTGTTTGTCAGCACCAGCATACTTACCCCACCCTTAGTATGTTGTCAGGAGGCACCATACTCACCCACTCTCAGTATGCTATCAGCACCAGCATACTCACTCACTCTCAGTATGCTGTCGGCACCAGCATACTCACCCACTCTCAGTATGCTGTCAGCGCCAGCATACTCACCCACTCTCAGTATGCTGTCAGCACCAGCATACTCATCCACTCTCAGTATGCTGTCGGCACCAGCATACTCACCCACTCTCAGTATGCTGTCAGCGCCAGCATACTCACCCACTCTCAGTATGCTGTCAGGGCTAGCATACTCACCCACTCTCAGTATGCTGTGTTATGATCCCAGGCTGTCTGAAAAACGAAAACCCTTAAGAGTTATTCTGTCAGACCTGACCTAACTAAGAGGTCAAGGAGATATAAACCTGGAAATGTATATAGTAAACACTCGATTGAATTTGACGAGTAATATTAAAAGTATGGGCAGTAAAAATATAAATAAATGACGTGACATGAGATGTCGAAAGTTTGTGAGGAAGGCATGAGGCTCATGTCAGGGGTCTAGACCTTACTCGAGTAGTGGAAGTCGTAGAAGCAGAATGCAGTGTCTTTAAGAAGCAGGATGTATACAAAGAGCAGGTGTTTGCCCTTGTCTTAGTGAGTCTTCCCACAAAGTAGAAGAGAGAGAGAACCACAGCTGTGGACAGGGTGGTATAGAATCATAATTCAAAGAAAGAGGGATTGAGGAGGTCATACCATATAAGGAGAGAGTGGGGAGTCACAGCGGCTCGAAGTGGGTGTGTGCGCGTGACAACAAGGCCAGTGTTGGAGCCGCATCCCCTAAATGTGTGACGCTGAGCCCCTCTCCAAGAGCAGGAAGCGTACAGGGTACGCTTCCTGACCAAAATATAAGCACTCTACAGGTTTTGGTTGGTTGTACAGTAGGGACGTACACACTCGACTTACAACAACGTAATAGCTGTCAGCGACAGCATACTCACCCACTCTCAGAATGCTGTCCGCACCAGCATATTCATCCACTCTCAGTATGCTGTCAGCGGCAGCATGTATTTACTGACACACTCAGTATACTTTCAGCACCAGCAAGAGTTTACTGACACACTCAGTATACTGTCAGCACCAGCAGGAGTTTACTGACACACAGTATACTGTCAGCACCAGCAAGAGTTTACTGACACACTCTCAGTATACTGTCAGCACCAACACGAGTTTACTGACACACTCTCAGTATTCTGTCAGCATCAACATGAGTTTACTGACACACTCTCAGTATTCTGTCAGCACCAGCAAGAGTTTACTGACACACTCAGTATACTGTCAGCACCAGCAAGAGTTTACTGACACACTCTCAGTATACTGTCAGCACCAACACGAGTTTACTGACACACACTCAGTATTCTGTCAGCACCAGCAAGAGTTTACTGACACACTCTCAGTATACTGTCAGCACCAACATGAGTTTACTGACACACACTCAGTATACTGTCAGCACCAACACGAGTTTTCTGACACACTCTCAGTATACTGTCAGCACCAACACGAGTTTACTGACACACACTCAGTATTCTGTCAGCACCAGCAAGAGTTTACTGACACACTCTCAGTATACTGTCAGCACCAACACGAGTTTACTGACACACACTCAGTATTCTGTCAGCACCAGCAAGAGTTTACTGACACACTCTCAGTATACTGTCAGTACCAACATGAGTTTACTGACACACTCTCAGTATACTGTCAGCACCAACACGAGTTTACTGACACACTCTCAGTATTCTGTCAGCACCAGCAAGAGTTTACTGACACACTCTCAGTATTCTGTCAGCACCAGCAAGAGTTTACTGACACACTCTCAGTATTCTGTCAGCACCAGCAACAGTTTACTGACACACTCTCAGTATACTGTCAGCACCAACACGAGTTTACTGACACACTCTCAGTATTCTGTCAGCACCAGCAAGAGTTTACTGACACACTCTCAGTATTCTGTCAGCACCAGCAAGAGTTTACTGACACACTCTCAGTATTCTGTCAGCACCAGCAACAGTTTACTGACATTCTCAGTATACTGTCAGCATCAACATGAGTTTACTGACACTCTCAGTATACGTTACTCACCTATTTGTACTCACCTATATGTGCTTACGGGGGTTGTACTCTGGCTCTTTGGTCCCGCCTCTCAACTGTCAATCAACTGGTGTACAGATTCCTGAGCCTACTGGACTCTATCATATTTTCATTTGAAACCGTGTATGGAGTCAGCCTCCACTACACCACTGCCTAATGCATTCCATCTATTTACTAATCTGACAGTGAAAAAGTTCCTTCTAACGTCCCTCTGGACATTTGGGTACTCGGTGTCCACCTGTGTCCCCTTGTTCGCGTACCACCCGTGTCAAACAGTTTATCCTTATCAACCCCTGTCAATTCCTCTGAGAATTTTGTAGGTGGTGATCATGTCTCTCCTTTTTTTCTGTCATCCAGTGTCGTGAGGTCCATTTCACGCAGCCGTTACTCGTAACTCATGCTTTTAGTTCTGAGACTAGCTTAGTGGCATACCTCTGAACTTTTTCCAGCTTTGTCTTGTGCTTGACAAGATACGAGCTCCATGCTGGGGGCCGCATATTCTAGAATTGGTCTTACATATGCGGTATACAAGGTTCTGAATGATTCCTTACACAGGTTCCTGAAGACTGTTCTGATGTTAGCCAGCCTCGCGTATGCCACAGATGTAATACTCTTTATGAGGGCTACAGGAGACAGGCTTGGTTTGATATCAACTCCTAGATCTTTCTCTCTGTTCGTTTCATGAAGTACTTCATCTCCTATTCTGTATCCTGTGTCTGGCCTCCTGTTTCCACCGCCTAGTTTCATTACCTTGCTTTTACTCGGGTTGAAGTTTAGTAGCCATTTGTCAGCCCACTTATCTAGTCTGTCTAGGTTATCTTGTAACCTTCTACTATCTTCCACTGCTTTAATACTCCTCATAATTTTTGCATCATAGGCAAACAGTGAGAGAAACGATTCTATACCCTCTGGGAGATAATTCCCATATATCAGAAATATGTCAGCACCAGCTGACACACTTACTGTCACACAGTAAGAATCACAGATAAGAATCAAGAATGTGTAAAGAATCATTTAGAACTTTGTACACCACATATGTCCGACCAATCCTGGAGTATGCAGCCCCAGCATGGAGTCCATATCTAGTCAAGGATAAGACTAAACTGGAAAAGGTTCAAAGGTTTGCCACCAGACTAGTACCCAAGCTGAGAGGTATGAGCTACGAGGAGAGACTACGGGAATTAAACCTCACTTCGCTGGAAGACAGAAGAGTTAGGGGGGACATGATCACCACATTTAAGATTCTGAAGGGAATTGATAGGGTAGATAAAGACAGGCTATTTAACACAAGGGGCACACGCACGAGGGGACACAGGTGGAAACTGAGTGCCCAAATGAGCCACAGAGATATTAGAAAGAACTTTTTCAGTGTCAGAGTGGTTGACAAATGGAATGCATTAGGAAGTGATGTGGTGGAGGCTGACTCCATACACAGTTTCAAGTGTAGATATGATAGAGCCCAATAGGCTCAGGAACCTGTACACCTGTTGATTGACGGTTGAGAGGCGGGACCAAAGAGCCAGAGCTTAACTCCCGCAAACACAACTAGGTGAGAACTAGGTGAGTACAGTGTTTACTGACACACACTCAGTATACTGTCAGCACCAACATGAGTTTTCTGACACTCAGTATACTGTCAGCACCAACATGAGTTTACTGACACACTCAGTATACTGTCAACACCAGCATGAGTTTACTGACTCACTCAGTATACTGTCAGCACCAACATGAGTTTACTGACACACTCAGTATACTGTCAACACCAGCATGAGTTTACTGACACACTCAGTATACTGTCAGCACCAGCATGAGTTTACTGACACTCTCAGTATACTGTCAGCACCTGCATGAGTTTACTGACACACTCTCAGTATACTGTCAGCACCAACATGAGTTTATTGACACACTCTCAGTATAGTGCCAACACCAGCATGAGTTTACTAACACTCTCAGTATACTGCCAACACGAGCATGAGTTTACTAACACTCTCAGTATACTGCCAACACCAGCATGAGTTTACTAACACTCTCAGTATACTGCCAACACCAGCATGAGTTTACTAACACTCTCAGTATTCTGTCAGCACCAGCATGAGTTTACTAACACTCTCAGTACACTGTCAGCACCAGCATGTGTTTACTGACACTCTCAGTACACTGTCAGCACCTGCAAGAGTTTAGCGACACACTCTTAGTATACTGTCAGCACCAGCATGAGTTTACTGACACTCTTAGTATACTGTCAGCACCAATATGAGTTTACTGACACTCTTAGTATACTGTCAGCACCAGCATGAGTTTACTGACTCACTCTCAGTATACTGTCAGCACCAGCGTGAGTTTACTGACTCACACTCAGTATACTGTCAGCACCAGCATGAGTTTACTGACTCACTCTCAGTATACTGTCAGCACCAGCATGAGTTTACTGACTCACTCTCAGTATACTGTCAGCACCAGCGTGAGTTTACTGACTCACACTCAGTATACTGTCAGCACCAGCATGGGTTTAGCGACACTCTCAGTATACTGTCAGCACCAGCATGAGTTTATTGACACTCTCAGTATTCTGTCACCACCAGAATGAGTTTACTGACTCACACTCAGTATACTGTCAGCACCAGCATGAGTTTACTGACACTCTCAGTATACTGTCAGCACCAGCGTGAGTTTACTGACTCACACTCAGTATACTGTCAGCACCAGCATGAGTTTAGCGACATACTCTTAGTATACTGTCAGCACCAGCATGAGTTTACTGACACTCTCAGTATACTGTCAGCACCAGCGTGAGTTTACTGACTCACACTCAGTATACTGTCAGCACCAGCATGAGTTTAGCGACATACTCTTAGTATACTGTCAGCACCAGCATGAGTTTACGACACTCTCAGTATACTGTCAGCACCAGCGTGAGTTTACTGACACTCTAAGTATACAGTCAGCACCAGCGTGAGTTTAGCGACTACTCTTAGTATACTGTCAGCACCAGCATGAGTTTAGCGACATACTCAGTATACTGTCACCACCAGCATGAGTTTACTGACTCACTCTCAGTATATTGTCAGCACCAACATAAGTTCACTGACCCACTCTCAGTAAAGTTGAGAGTTAGAGTTTACCCCATTAATGAGTAGTGAGGACATATATATACTGAGAGGAGAGAGGCCGCCGCCTGAAGATACCTGTAGTGTGGTCGAGGGGTCCCTGAGGGTAATATATATGTATAAATAATGGTGAAGGGAAGTACCCTCCACCTCCATCATGTCTGGGGTGTGAAGACCTGCCCAGTTCTCCCGGTAATATATTGATCACCTCACCAGAGTATGTTTGTCATGCTTAACATACTTGGTTGTGTCCTTTAACTAGTATGTTCCTGATATACCACATATAACTAGTATGTTCCTGATATACATCATATAACTAGTATGTTCCTGATATGCCTCATATAACTAGTATGTTCCTGATATGCCTCATATAACTAGTATGTTCCTGATATACCACATATAACTAGTATGTTCCTGATATACCACATATAACTAGTATGTTCCTGATATGTATCATATAACTAGTATGTTCCTGATATGCCTCATATAACTAGTATGTTCCTGATATGCCTCATATAACTAGTATGTTCCTGATATGCCTCATATAACTAGTATGTTCCTGATATACCTCATATAACTAGTATGTTCCTGATATACCTCATATAACTAGTATGTTCCTGATATACCTCATATAACTAGTATGTTCCTGAATACCTCATATAACTAGTATGTTCCTGATATACCTCATATAACTAGTATGTTCCTGATATACCTCATATACTAGTATGTTCCTGATATACTTCATATAACTAGTATGTTCCTGATATACCTCATATAACTAGTATGTTCCTGATATACCTCATATAACTAGTATGTTCCTGATATACCTCATATAACTAGTATGTTCCTGATATACCTCATATAACTAGTATGTTCCTGATATACCTCATATAACTAGTATGTTCCTGATATACCTCATATAACTAGTATGTTCCTGATATGCCTCATATAACTAGTATGTTCCTGATATACCTCATATAACTAGTATGTTCCTGATATATTTCACATAACTAGTATGTTCCTGATATACCACATATAACTAGTATGTTCCTGATATGCCCTCATATAACTAGTATGTTCCTGATATACCTCATATAACTAGTATGTTCCTGATATACCACATATAACTAGTATGTTCCTGATATACCTCATATAACTAGTATGTTCCTGATATGCCTCATATAACTAGTATGTTCCTGATATATT
>WNGS01126276.1:0-15607 GCA_020271785.1 Procambarus virginalis | reverse complement strand
CCACCAGGAGACTCGAACCCTGGCCACACATGGCAGGTACGCTCTTATACCCACTGCACTACACTCAGAGCCCTAAAAGAGGTGGGAATTCTGGAGTATTTAACTCCCAGACAACCCATCCTCCCAGGCAATGGTATAGTGAGAGGTAATTGACGTTTTCCATCAAGCCCTGTTATATGGGAGAACACGTTGTCTAGCTTGATGCACACACACTTGCCTAAACACGCAAGTCAGAAAGTATAGAAACTTTAGACAACAACACCACCAGGAGACTCGAACCCTGGCCACCACAATGGCAGGTACGCTCTTATACCCACTGCACTACACTCAGAGCCCTAAAAGAGGTGGGAATTCTGGAGTATTTAACTCCCAGACAACCCATCCTCCCCAGGCAATGGTATAGTGAGAGGCAATTGACGTTTTCCATCAAGCCCTTATATGGGAGAACACGTTTCTATGCTTGATGCACACACACTTGCCTAAACACGCAAGTCAGAAAGTATAGAAACTTTTAGACAACAACACCTCTGGGAGCAGGTTGTCTGGGAGTTAAATACTCCAGAATTCCCACCTCTTTTAGGGCTCTGAGTGTAGTGCAGTGGGTATAAGAGCGTACCTGCCATTGTGGTACCTTACCTTGAGGATACCTTGAGGTGCTTCCGGGGCTTATCGTCCCCGCGGCCCGGTCATCGACCAGGCCTCCTGGTTGCTGGACTGATCAACCAGGCTGTTGGACGCGGCTGCTCGCAGCCTGACGTATGAGTCACAGCCTGGTTGATCAGGTATCCTTTGGAGGTGCTTATCCAGTTCTCTCTTGAACACTGTGAGGGGTTTGCCAGTTATGTCCCTTATGTGTAGTGGAAGCGTGTTGAACAGTCTCGGGCCTCTGATGTTGATAGAGTTCTCTCTCAGAGTACCAGTTGCACCTCTGCTTTTCAACGGGGGTATTCTGCACATCCTGCCATGTCTTCTGGTCTCATGTGATGTTATTTCTGTGTGCAGGTTTGGGACCAGCCCCTCTAATATTTTCCACGTGTAAATTATTATGTATCTCTCCCGCCTGCGCTCAAGGGAATACAGATTTAGGCTCTTAGTCGGTCCCAATAGTTTAGATGTTTTACCGAGTGGATTCTAGCAGTAAAGGACCTCTGCACGCTCTCCAGGTCAGCAATTTCACCAGCAGTGAAAGGGGCTGTCATTGTGCAGCAGTACTCCACTCTAGAGAGCACAAGCGTTTTGAAAAGTGTCATCATCGGTATAGCATCTCTAGTGTGAAAAGTTCTTGTTATCCAACCTGTCATTTTTCTTGCAGTTGTGACGGCTACTTTATTGTGTTCTTTAAAGGTAAGGTCTTCCGACATGAGTACACCCAGATCCTTTACATTGCCTTTTCGTTCTATGTTATGATTTGCCTGAGTTTTGTACGTGGTTTCCGTTTTTATATTTTCATTTTTTCCATAGCGCATGAGCTGGAACTTGTCTTCGTTAAACACCATATTATTTTCTGTAGCCCATAGAAAGACCTGATCTACATCTGACTGGAGGTTCGCCGTGTCCTCTATGTTGCCTACTCTCATGAAGATCCTAGTGTCATCTGCAAAGGATGATACAGTGCTATAGGTTGTGCTCTTGTCTATGTCCGATATGAGGATGAGAAAAAGTACTGGAGCAAGCACAGTACCCTGGGGGACTGAGCTCTTAACGGTTGACGGGTTGGATTTTATTTTGTTGACTATTACACATTGGGTTCTGTTGGTCAGGAAATTGTAGATCCATCTGCCTACTTTTCCGGTAATTCCTTTTGAGCGCATTTTATGGGCAATAACACCATGGTCACATTTATCAAAAGCTTTTGCGAAATCTGTGTAAATTACATCAGCGTTTTGTTTGTCTTCCATAGCATCTAATGCCATATCATAGTGGTCCAGCAACTGCGACAGGCAAGAGCGCCCTGTTCTGAAACCATGTTGTCCGGGGTTATGGAGATGCTGTGATTCCATGTATTTTGTGATCTTACTTCTTAGCACTCTCTCAAAATTTTATGATGTGCGATGTTAGTGCTATCGGTCTGTAATTTTTTGCCTCTGCCTTATTTCCTCCTTTATGAAGTGGTGCTATCTCTGCTGTTTTTAGTATATCAGGAATAACGCCAGTATCTAGGCTTTGTCTCCACAGAATGTGAAGGGCCTGCGATAGTGGTTTTTTACAGTTCTTGATGAATATGGAGTTCCAAGAATCCGGGCCTGGTGCGGAGTGCATAGGCATACTGTTTATGGCTTCTTCAAAATCCAGTGGGGATAGGGTGACGTCTGATATATGATTTGATGTTGGTATCATATCCATGAAAAATTCATTTGGGTTATCGATCTTTAGTGCGTTTAATGGCTCGCTGAAGACAGAGTCGTATTGCTTCCTCAGTAGCTCGCTCATTTCTTTGTTGTCATCGGTGAAAGTTCCATCTTCCTTTCGCAGGGGCCCGATACTAGATGTGGTTTTTGATCTTGATTTTGCATAGGAGAAAAAATATTTCGGGTTTCTCTCTATTTCACTGATGGCCTTTTGCTCTCTTTCCCTCTCCTGCGTTTTGTATGATTCTTGTAGCTTGAGTTCAATTTTTCCTATTTCGCTACCTAACCTTCTTCGCCGTTCCTGAGATAGGGTGCGACTCTCAAGTTGTACCGCGATTCGTTTTCTTCGCCTATATAGGGAACGACGTTCTCGTTCCAATCTGCATCTCTTCCTCTTTTTTCTTAGGGGGATGCGGTTTGTACATATTTCTAGTGCTACTGAGCTTATTTTTTCCAGGCACTGGTTCAGGTTCGCATTTCCTAGCTGTTCTTCCCAGTTTATTTCTGTGAAGTCCTGGTTTATTTGCTCCCAGTTTATCTGTTTATTATTGAAGTTGAATTTGCTGAAATCTCCTCCACCGGGAATCTGGACTGGTTTTGAAGGTCTATTCCCCATGGTTGTCATAACTTCAATTAAGTTGTGATCTGAGTAACAGGTATTTGTAATCATTATGTTCCTGATCAATTCATCATTATTAGTGAAAATGAGGTCCAGCGTGTTCTCCTTCCTGGTTGGTTCTACTATTTGCTGGTTTAAGGCAAACCTGTCGCACATCCGTAGCAGGTCATTTGCATGTGCCTGTTCATTAAGGCTACTTCCTGGTATTCTTTCTGATATTACTGTATTAGCCAGGTGCTTCCATTTCAGGTGCCGTAGGTTGAAGTCCCCAAGCAGGATGATGTTCGGAGCTGGATTTGTGAGGTTTTCCAAGCAGTGTTCTACTTTCATTAGTTGGTCTTTAAACTGCTGAGGGTTTGCCTCCGGTGACTTATATACAAGGACAATAACTACATTTATAATCTCTATTTTGATTATCAGCACTTCCACCATATCATTTGAGGTGTTTAGCAGCTCAGTACAGATGAGTGTGTCTTTGATGTATAGGCTGACCCCACCCTGAAGCCGGTGTTTCCTATCACATCTGAAAAGATTGTACTCTGAGATCCATATTTCACCATCATGGTAGTCCTTTGTGTGGGTTTCTGTTAGGGCTGCAAACACTGCATTTGCCTCATGAAGGAGACCGTCTATGAAGTGAACTTTGTTGGATTTGCGTGTTTTTATACCTTGAATGTTGGCAAATATAAATGATGTTATCGTGGTAGTGGAAGTGCTGGATGCCTTACTTGGTGTTAATATCTGAGGCTCTGGTAAGGGGGCTGTGGTGTCTGTGTGTAGCTGAGATAGTCTTGGTAGTAAGGTTGATGTAAAGTCATTCCTGGTTACTGACTTTAATAATAATAAACGATTACATGATAGAGTAGCTCCCAAGCTTGGCAGGCGTCCTGTGTGCTTTTTACCTTCTCTCTCTAGTGGCGTCCAGCTGCCGCACATAGAAAACGGATGGTACCATTTTCTGTGAACATGACATCCCTCCTTTTCTTTAAAAAGAATGAATACAGGATGTCTACCATGCTTGTAGCACAAAGCAAAGTTATTGACACAAAGTAAGTTATTAACATGTCAAGAGATATTGCATACATTTAACATTCATTAAACACACAAAGAATTTAAACAATCTTTACCACAAAGGATTTCAATGTTAAAAATACATATGCAATGTTAAACAAACATGAAAGAAACTGTAATACAAAGTTGCAAAATATTGAATGAGAGATCTGCATTATTCAAACAATATTAAATTTAGTTCAGCATAACAAGTAAATACTTTGCATTACATAGGAACACAATTAATCATCATATCGTGTAGGGCGTTTAACATGACGTTTTGGACGAGAGTCCTTAAGTACAAGAATATCCCTCGATGAATTGTTTATCGAGTTATAACTCATTTTTTTCTTTTCTTTTGTACGACTTTGCACTTCATCATTTTCTACACTATTTGGAATCACTTTGAAATAAGCCATATTACGTGTTATACTATGATCTCTATTACTCGCTGTTACCATAGTTCCTTTTACACTAATCACTTTATATGGTTTTGTATCATACGGCATATCTAGCTTTCCCTCTTTTTCTTTTTAACGAGAACAGTATCTCCAACCTTTATGAATTGTTCCTTTGCACGTTGATCATGAGCAATTTTCATTTTGCCCTTGGCTAGTGCATCCTTCTGAGCGAGACGTTTATCCGTTACCTTGGCTGGCATGACAGGTAGTGCGATTCTCATAGGACGTCCAAATAAAAGTTCGCCAGGCGACTTGCCCAGTGTTCCATGCGGTGTTGCACGGTAGTTCCTGAGAAAAGCATACATAGCTTGTTTCCAGGATCGTCCTTCGGCATGAGCACAGCGTACAGCTTTCATGAGAGGTTGCATGAATCTCTCGACTTCTCCATTTGCTTGAGGATGTAGTGGCATCACACGGCGGTGTTTGAATCCAATATGCTCAGCAAAGTTGACAAAGTCTTGTCCATTAAATGGCGGTCCATTGTCCGTCTTGACAACTTCAGGAATGCCAAAGTTTGAAAAGATCTTGTCGAGTTTCGGGATGACAGCCTTTGCAGATGTGGAAGTGATGATTTCTACTTCTGGATAACGTGAGTGATCATCAATGACTACCATCAAGTACTCTCCAGTTGGTAGCGGTCCACAGAATCCATCGATACTTCCATCCATGGTGCAGCAGGTAGTGGTGAAGGTTGTAGAGGTGTTGGTCTTGAAGTATCCACTGCAGCTTGGCAAGGGACACAGGCATCATGCATGTCCTTAGCTTGACGATCAATGCCAGGAAACCACACCTTTTCTCGTAGCAGCTGTTTGGTCCTTACAAGACCTTGGTGTCCTTGATGTGCAAGCTTCAGAGCACGTTGCTGGAGAACAGCTGGAATGACGATACGAGTACCTCGCAGCACGGTGTCGCGTTGTTGCGTAACACTTAATTCTGTCTGGATGCGTTCAAGTGCTTTGAATGCATCTTGGTCAACTCCTGAGGGTGGGATGCGTGGAAACTTTTCTTAGTCAATGCATCCACTGTTGCTTGCAGAGTTGGGTCCTCTAGGGTTGCAGTACGTATTTCATCAAGAGTGAGAGCCTTAGGGACTGCATCACAGGTTACAGAGTGTACATATTCCTCGGCAACTTGCTGATGCTTGGTGATGGTGAAACTGTTGGCAGGATGTCGACTGATGTAATCAGCGGGATTGCCTGCACCTGGCTTGTATTTCACCGTAAAGTTGTATGGTTGCAGACGAAGAGCCCATCTCTCAATGCGAGCTGGTGGTTTGGACTTTGGATTATTGAAGATGGTCTCCAACGGTTTGTGGTCAGTGACTATCGTGGTAAAGGGTGCACCAAGCAGATACACATTGAAGTGTTCACAGCCCCATACAAGAGCAAGAGCTTCCTTCTCTGTCTGACTGTATCGTTGCTCAACATCTGTGAGAGAACGGCTGGCGTAGGCAATTACTACTCTTGAATCTGGTTGACCAGGTTTGTGTTGGGCTAACACAGCACCTAAACCAACAGGACTAGCATCCACCGTTAACTCAGTGTCCATTGATGGATCAAAGTATGCAGCAGTCGCATTTTCTACTAGTGCATCTTTCACAGCATCAAATGCATTTTGCTCGACATCGCTCCAGTACCATGATGCATTTTTCTTCAGGAGCTCACGTAGAGGCTTCGTAATGGTAGCAAAATCTGGAATGAAGCGAGAACAGTAGTTTGCCATTCCCAGAAAACTATGTACTTCAGTGGATGTTGAAGGAGGTGCAGCATTCTTGATATCTGCAACTTTCTTAGGATCTGGAGACAGACCTTTGTCACTAAGTACATGTCCAAAGAATTCAATTTTATGTTGATTGAACTCACACTTTGCTCGGCTTAGCGTCAAATTCTTTTCTCGTAAGCGTTGCAATGTTGCACGAAGAGCTTTGTCGTGTTCAGCTTGGGTACGGCCATAAACAATGATGTCATCAGACATGTTGTCAGCATTAGGTATATCTTGCAATACCTGGCTGATGATGTGCTGGAATACTTCAGCAGCACTGTTAATACCAAAACTCAGGCGCTTGTACCTATACAGACCTCGATGTGTCGTAAACGTTGTGATGAATCGACTCTCATCATCAAGTTCAAGCTGATGATAGCCCTTGTTTAAATCTAACTTGCTGAATACAGTTGCACCATTCAAGCGGTAAATCATATCATCTACAGTGGGTGTAGGATGGCGTTCACGCATTATTGCCTTGTTGGGAACACGCATGTCTACACAAATGCGTATCTCATCTGGATTCTTCGGCTTTGGTGGAGTGACAATTGGGCTTACCCATGGTGTTGGGCCTGTTACCGGTTCAATGATATCTAGTTCTATCAGCCTATCCAGTTCGGCATCGACTTTCTTGCGAGTATGGAATGGTTGTCGGCGATGTGGTTGGGCAACTGGAATTACATCTGGGTTGATATGCAGATGTACCTTGCTATTAGTATAACAACCTATGGATTTAAACCGATCAGAAAATTCAGCAACAATAGCATCAACATTGTTTGCAGATTCCACTGCTACAGCATTAGAAAGCTGAAGTAGCCCCAATTTGGTTGAAGTCTTGTAACTGAGTAAAGACTCCTTTGCATTCCTAACAACATGGAATGTAGTAATGAGCATTGCATTCTTTGACTTAATCTCTGCAGTGAAAGTTCCAATCACTGGTAAGGCTACCTTTGAAGCATAGGCAGTGGCTTTGCCGTTATAGTTTTCAAGCTTTGGTAATGTTTTTTAAATTTTTCATAGTGGCACTCAGCAATGGTGTCAATGTTTGATCCAGTGTCAATAAGAATTTTGAGACAAATGCCAGCAATGTATACTATAGTCTCTGGGCTGTTTGGAAGATCATTCCATTCTGTGATTGCTTGTACTCCACAAATGTAATCACATTCACTGTCATCTGAGACTGGTTGTAATGAAATGTTGTCTTGTATATTATTAACATTCTTGATTTGAGGTGCAATAGTGTGTTTGCCACCTCGACTCCTATGACTTGATCCTCGTACATTGCTTTTATTTATTGATTGTGGTTTCTTTAGTGCGGAACGACACATAGCACCAAAATGATTTAGTTTTCTACACTCATAGCACTTCTTACCTTGTGCAGGACAAACATTATCTTGGTGTGGGTAGTCTCCTCCAAAATTGTAACATTTATTATTGACAACCTCTGATGTGAGTCGTTGTGACTGCTTGAGTCTTGTTCCATGACTCCAGTTTGTCATGTTCACAGAAAATGGTACCATCCGTTTTCTATGTGCGGCGGCTGGACGCCACTAGACTAAAAAGAGAAGGTAAACAAAACACAGGACGCTACCAGCTTGGGAGCTACTCTATCATGTAGTTATTTTAGTATTAAAGTCAGTACCTGGTTGATACCTGGTACCTGGTTGATGGGGTTCTGGGAGTTCTTCTACTCCCCAAGCCCGGCCCGAGGCCAGGCTTGACTTGTGAGAGTTTGGTCCACTAGGCTGTTGCTTGGAGCGGCCCGCAGGCCCACATACCCACCACAGCCCGGCTGGTCCGGAACTCCTTGGAGGAATAAATCTAGTTTCCTCTTGAAGATGTCCACGGTTGTTCCGGCAATATTTCTTATGCTTGCTGGGAGGACGTTGAACAACCGCGGACCTCTGATGTTTATACAGTGTTCTCTGATTGTGCCTATGGCACCCCTGCTCTTCACTGGTTCTATTCTGCATTTTCTTCCATATCGTTCACTCCAGTACGTTGTTATTTTACTGTGTAGATTTGGGACCTGGCCCTCCAGTATCTTCCAGGTGTATATTATTTGATATCTCTCTCGTCTTCTTTCTAGTGAGTACATTTGGAGAGCTTTGAGACGATCCCAATAATTTAGGTGCTTTATCGCGTCTATGCGTGCCGTATATGTTCTCTGTATTCCCTCTATTTCAGCAATCTCTCCTGCTCTAAAGGGGGAAGTGAGTACTGAACAGTACTCAAGACGGGACAGCACAAGTGACTTGAAGAGTACAAGCATTGTGATGGGATCCCTGGATTTGAAAGTTCTCGTAATCCATCCTATCATTTTTCTGGCTGTCGCAATATTTGCTTGGTTATGCTCCCTAAACGTTAGGTCGTCAGACATCATTATTCCCAAATCCTTTACATGTTGTTTTCCTACTATGGGCACATTTGATTGTGTTTTGTACCCTGTATTATGTTTAAGGTCCTCATTTTTACCGTACCTGAGTACCTGGAATTTGTCACTGTTAAACATCATATTATTTTCTGATGCCCAGTCGAAAACTTTATTAATATCAGCTTGAAGTTTTTCAATGTCTTCAGCCGAGGTAATTTTCATACTGATTTTTGTGTCGTCTGCAAAGGATGATACGAAGCTGTGACTTGTATTTTTGTCTATATCTGATATGAGAATAAGGAAAAGCAGCGGTGCAAGGACTGTACCCTGAGGTACAGAGCTTTTAACTGCACTTGGACTAGATTTTATATGGTTGACCGTTACTCGCTGAGTCCTGTTTGACAGAAAACTGAGTATCCAGCGTCCTACTTTACCGGTTATTCCCATTGACTTCATTTTGTGTGCTATCACGCCATGGTCACATTTATCGAATGCCTTTGCGAAGTCCGTGTATATCACATCAGCATTCTGTTTTTCTTCTAATGCCTCAGTGACTTTATCGTAGTGCTCAAGTAGCTGTGAGAGGCACGATCTTCCCGCTCGAAATCCATGTTGGCCTGGGTTGTGAAGGTCATTGGTCTCCATGAAATTGGTGACCTGACTCCTAATCACTCTCTCAAATACTTTTATTATGTGCGATGTTAGTGCAACTGGTCTATAATTCTTTGCCAATGCTTTGCTCCCTCCCTTGTGTAGAGGGGCTATGTCTGCTACTTTAAGTGCATCTGGTATCTCCCCCGTGTCCAAGCTCTTCCTCCACACTATACTGAGTGCCTGTGCTACCGGCACTTTGCATTTCTTTATAAATATTGAATTCCATGAGTCTGGACCTGGGGCCGAGTGCATGGGCATGTTTTCAATTTCTCTTTCAAAATTTAGTGCGCTCGTGTTGATATCAGTTATATTTACAGGGGTTTGGATATCCCGCATAAAGAAATTGTCTGGATCTTCTACTTTCATGTTGTTTATTGGAGTGCTAAACATGTCCTCATACTGCTTTTTTAGGATTTCACTAATTTCTTTGTCATCCTCCGTGTATGAACCTTCACTTGTACGAATAGGTCCAATACTGGCAGTAGTTTTTGCTTTTGATTTCGCATATGTGAAGAAGTATTTTGGATTTTTCTTTATTTCCTGAATTGCTTTCTGTTCTAACTGCCTTTCTTCAGTTTCATATGAGTGTTTCAATTTCCGCTCGATTTCTTCAATCTCCCTATTTAAATTATTCCTTCTTTGACGGGAAATTCGTGTCTGCATAAGCAGTTCCGTTATTCTTTTCCTGCGTTTATAGTGTCTTCTGCGTTCTCTTTCTACGTTGGATCTCTTTCTGGCTTTCCTCAAAGGAACATGTTTCAGACAGACTTGATACGCTTCCGAAGTCAGTTTTTCTATTCCTTCTGTAGGACTTTTATTACTTAAAACAGTTTCCCATGGAATGTTTTTAAGTTCCCTGTTTATTATCTCCCAGTCTATCCTTTTATTATTAAAATTGAATTTACTGAATAGCCCCTCTCGCTTTATCAACGTTTTAGGTCTATTCTGGGTATTGATGGTAGTTTGCACTTCAATGAGCTTGTGATCTGAATATGTGGTATCTGATATCGTAATGTCTCTGATAATGTCTTCATTGTTCGTAAAGACCAGATCTAGAATATTTTCATTTCTCGTTGGCTCCGATATCTGCTGAGTAAGTGAAAATTTGTCACAGAATCTAAGTAGTTCTCTAATCTGTGGTTGGTTAGGTCCTGATAGATTCCCTGGTATAATATTATTGTTTGCTATTCTCCACCTGAGACTAGGCAAGTTGAAGTCACCTAAGAAGATAATATCAGGTATTGGGTTCTCCAAATTATCAAGGCTATTCTCTATTTTGTTTATCTGTTCTGTGAATTCCTCAGCCGTTGCATCTGGCGGTTTGTATATTAGAATAATCACTAAATTTATTTTCTCTATTTTTAATCCCAGTACCTCTATCACCTCATTTGTAACGTTTAGGAGCTCCGAGCACACAAGGTCTTCCCTAATATACAGACCCACTCCTCCATGTGACCTAATTTTCCTATCACACCTGTATAGGTTATATCCTGGAATCCAGATCTCACTGTCCAAGAATTCCCCTGCATGGGTTTCTGTGAAAGCTCCAAATACTGCATTTGATTCCGTGAGGAGGCCATTTATGAACTGTACTTTATTGTTGGTTCTTGTTTTCAGTCCTTGTATGTTGGCAAAGATGAATGAGGTTACTCTATTAGTGATAGTTTGACTGGGAGACTTTTTCGGCAAGCCCATTATGCGTGGACATATTGAGTTTGTTCTGACCAGTGCTGATTGTTGTAGGGCAGTTGCCTGTTGTAGTTGTGGTTCCCTTTCGGTGTGTAGTTGTATCTGTAATTCTGGTATGCAAGTGGGTCTGGCATCCAGTTCCATACATTCTCCATGCTCCTCCTTTTGAATTCTCTTTCGGTCTGGTATAAAAAATTTATCGAATTTCCTCCAAATTCATTATCCTGCTTGCCACTCTTTATGTAGCGTTCCGTGCCTTTCACGTGAAAGTATGGGCAGCTGAGGTCATAGCATTTTCTGTCCTCCAGTGAGGTTTGGCACATCTCAGGATGGAAAAACCTACATATTGATCCAAATCGACACTCACCTTTCCTAAGCATATTTAAACATTTTTTGGGATGTTGATAACTGCATTCTAATCCTTTCTTATTACCAGCATATCTATGTCTGCATATGCCCTTTGCATAAAATTTGCATAAGTCTGTCCTTCTGTTCTGACTTTCTCTATCGGGAACCGTTGTAGTGTCTGTACCTACCGAGCTGTCAGTGCTGTCTGTTACACTTTCTAGTTTACTGTCATCCACATCCGGGCCTACTGAGTCAGAGTTTACAACTTCCTGAGTTTCAGCCTCAGTTTCATCCCTGACTATAGCCTCCGCCCCTGGTATATTACAATTGTTGTTCCTTTCCCACTCCTCCTGGATGGCTAACCAGGAACCAGGAATGACTTTACATCAACCTTACTACCAAGACTATCTCAGCTATACACAGACACCACACTGGCGACGACGATGAACTGGGAACGCAGGTATTTTTTGTTCAACAAAACACAAGGAAGGAGCATGCTGTCTCGCCTAGAGGAGGAAGAAGCTGTCTTTGAGCACCATACCCGATGCTGTATGCAACCCCATGCTGTGTGCTGACTGTTGCTGTGTGCTGATCGTTGCTGTGTGCTGGCCGTTGCTGTGTGCTGGCCAATGCTGTGTGCTACCCAAGCTGTACTGAGTGTTGCTGTGAGAGGAATCTGCCGACGCTGTGTACGAAACGACGCTTTGATGCAGTGTACAAAACCCGATGTTTTGGTTACGAAACGACGCTTCGTGCTACAAAATTCTTCACGCTGTGAACCAACTACTGCCTACTGCTGCCAACTGCTGCCTACTGCTGCCTACTGCTGCCTACTGCTGCCTACTGCTGCCAACTGCTGCCTACTGCTGCCAACTGCTGCCAATTGCTGTACCAACTGCTAACAACTGCTGTGTTGCTGTGAGTAGGAACAACACATGTACACAAGGGCTAGGTAAGAAGTCAGTTGCTGCTGTGTTGTGCACTGTTGTGAACTTTTGCATTAAAATGCTTGTGTGCTTTGCAAAATTAAAGTAATTACAGTGAATTCTTAAATAACATATACAGTGCAGTAAGTGTTATATATTCTGAGGAACATTTTAAGTGATAAGTTTTAATTTATTCAGTAAAAATGGCAAATATACCTCAGTTTCCTGCATTTGATCCTGACTGTGACCAGACAAACCTGTCACAGAGGTGGGTCAAATGGCTTAAAAGGTTTGAAAATTTGTTGATAGTTTCTGATATCAAAAGTGCTGAAAGAAAGCGTGCCTTTCTGCTTCACTATGCAGGTGATAGAGTTTGTGATATCTTTGATACACTGAAAGATACTGGTGGTGCTAAAGATTATGACACTGCCAAGGCCAAATTAACTGAGCATTTCAAACCAAGGCAAAATACTGCTATGGAAATTATGCATTTCAGGAGAGCAAAACAACTCTCTAATGAAACTGTTGATCAATACCATACACGTCTGCAGGGTTTAGCAACCCATTGTGAGTTTGCTGATGTTGACAAAGAAATCAAACAGCAAATAATTGAAACATGCACATCTACACGTCTTCGTCGAAGAGCTCTAGAACTTGTTGATGATGAAAGTTCTCTTAACAAGATACTGGATATGGCTCGTCGAATGGAAGATGCTGCACGTGATGCTCGTGTCATGGAGTGCAGTGCCAACAACGGTTCTGCCACTGTTACTAACAGTCAAGAAGTATGTAAGGTTCAGGGAGTACACCATGATCGTAGAAGATATCATGCCAAACCTAACATTAAATTGAGCCGAGAACCACATCACAACTGGAGTCATGGAACAAGACTCAAGCAGTCACAACGACTCACATCAGAGGTTGTCAATAATAAATGTTACAATTGTGGAGGAGACTACCCACACCAAGATAATGTTTGTCCTGCACAAGGTAAGAAGTGCTATGAGTGTAGAAAACTAAATCATTTTGGTGCTATGTGTCGTTCCGCACTAAAGAAACCACAATCAATAAATAAAAGCAATGTACGAGGATCAAGTCATAGGAGTCGAGGTGGCAAACACAATATTGCACCTCAAATCAAGAATGTTAATAATATACAAGACAACATTTCATTACAACCAGTCTCAGATGACAGTGAATGTGATTATATTTATGGAGTACAATCAATCACAAAATGGAATGATCTTCCAAACAACCCAGAGACTATAGTATACATTGCTGGCATTTGTCTCAAAATTCTCATTGACACTGGATCAAACATTGACACCATTGCTGAGTGCCACTATGAAAAATTTAAAAAACAGTTACCAAAGCTTGAAAACTATAATGGCAAAGCCACTGCCTATGCTTCAAAGGTAGCCTTACCAGTGATTGGAACTTTCACTGCAGAGATTAAGTCAAAGAATGCAATGCTCATTACTACATTCCATGTTGTTAGGAATGCAAAGGAGTCTTTACTCAGTTACAAGACTTCAACCAAATTGGGGCTACTTCAGCTTTCTAATGCTGTAGCAGTGGAATCTGCAAACAATGTTGATGCTATTGTTGCTGAATTTTCTGATCGGTTTAAATCCATAGGTTGTTATACTGATAGCAAGGTACATCTGCATATCAACCCAGATGTAATTCCAGTTGCCCAACCACATCGCCGACAACCATTCCATACTCGCAAGAAAGTCGATGCCGAACTGGATAGGCTGATAGAACTAGATATCATTGAACCGGTAACAGGCCCAACACCATGGGTAAGCCCAATTGTCACTCCACCAAAGCCGAAGAATCCAGATGAGATACGCATTTGTGTAGACATGCGTGTTCCCAACAAGGCAATAATGCGTGAACGCCATCCTACACCCACTGTAGATGATATGATATACCGCTTGAATGGTGCAACTGTATTCAGCAAGTTAGATTTAAACAAGGGCTATCATCAGCTTGAACTTGATGATGAGAGTCGATTCATCACAACGTTTACGACACATCGAGGTCTGTATAGGTACAAGCGCCTGAGTTTTGGTATTAACAGTGCTGCTGAAGTATTCCAGCACATCATCAGCCAGGTATTGCAAGATATACCTAATGCTGACAACATGTCTGATGACATCATTGTTTATGGCCGTACCCAAGCTGAACACGACAAAGCTCTTCGTGCAACATTGCAACGCTTACGAGAAAAGAATTTGACGCTAAGCCGAGCAAAGTGTGAGTTCAATAAACATAAAATTGAATTCTTTGGACATGTACTTAGTGACAAAGGTCTGTCTCCAGATCCTAAGAAAGTTGCAGATATCAAGAATGCTGCACCTCCTTCAACATCCACTGAAGTACATAGTTTTCTGGGAATGGCAAACTACTGTTCTCGCTTCATTCCAGATTTTGCTACCATTACGAAGCCTCTACGTGAGCTCCTGAAGAAAAATGCATCATGGTACTGGAGCGATGTCGAGCAAAATGCATTTGATGCTGTGAAAGATGCACTAGTAGAAAATGCGACTGCTGCATACTTTGATCCATCAATGGACACTGAGTTAACGGTGGATGCTAGTCCTGTTGGTTTAGGTGCTGTGTTAGCCCAACACAAACCTGGTCAACCAGATTCAAGAGTAGTAATTGCCTATGCCAGCCGTTCTCTCACAGATGTTGAGCAACGATACAGTCAGACAGAGAAGGAAGCTCTTGCTCTTGTATGGGGCTGTGAACACTTCAATGTGTATCTGCTTGGTGCACCCTTTACCACGATAGTCACTGACCACAAACCGTTGGAGACCATCTTCAATAATCCAAAGTCCAAACCACCAGCTCGCATTGAGAGATGGGCTCTTCGTCTGCAACCATACAACTTTACGGTGAAATACAAGCCAGGTGCAGGCAATCCCGCTGATTACATCAGTCGACATCCTGCCAACAGTTTCACCATCACCAAGCATCAGCAAGTTGCCGAGGAATATGTACACTCTGTAACCTGTGATGCAGTCCCTAAGGCTCTCACTCTTGATGAAATCCGTACTGCAACCCTAGAGGACCCAACTCTGCAAGCAACAGTGGATGCATTGACTAGAAAAAGTTTCCACGCATCCCACCCTCAGGAGTTGACCAAGATGCATTCAAAGCACTTGAACGCATCCAGACAGAATTAAGTGTTACGCAACAACGCGACACCGTGCTGCGAGGTACTCGTATCGTTATTCCAGCTGTTCTCCAGCAACGTGCTCTGAAGCTTGCACATCAAGGACACCAAGGTCTTGTAAGGACCAAACAGCTGCTACGAGAAAAGGTGTGTGGTTTCCTGGCATTGATCGTCAAGCTAAGGCATGATG
>WNGS01126272.1:39044-58868 GCA_020271785.1 Procambarus virginalis | reverse complement strand
TGTATTAACTTATTTGTTTTATTTTTTTAATGACTTAGGTAGAGTGATTTAGGGAGTGGGGGTGGGGGGTGGGGGTGGCGTTTGTAGTGGACTGTACAAGATCGTGGTTGGTTAGTATTTGGCTCCAGTGATTGAAAAACTGTCAGAAGATAGATGGTTAATACTGAAGATTGAAAATGGCAAGATATTACAGGAGAAGGGCTTTGAGGAGAAGAAAAGGTTACTCTCGCGTCAGAAGACGTCTACGACGCCCCAGGGTGGGACGCAGACGCAGAGTGATGAGATCTCAGATTCTGAAGACGAAATTTTGTAAATATGAACAAATAAGATGGGAGCCCCTGATGAATACAACATTAAATAAGAAGATGAATATAGAAATGTATGGACATTGCAGTACAAATCAACTGAAGGATATGCAAAAGTTTAAGTGGTATAAACTAAATGCTGTGAAGTATGAATATATACCGCATTCATCAGATGCAGCTTCTACAACGTCCGGAGCAGCAAATTTGAAAAAATACAGGACATGCTTTACCTTTGTATGTTGTGGGGGATGCGGATAATGATGGGATATATAAACAAATATATCTGAACTTATTCAACATTCAGGACATAGAGTATACGAACCAATGAAAAGATGGTCACAGTACAGGAAAATAAAGTATACTTGGAACTTAAATACTAATGTAACTGTGACTGGACTTAGGAAACCTTGGACGTCAACTGCAGATGTGGCTCAATCATGGGGCAAGTTTTATATGATGCAAGAAGCAATGAAGGATAATAATGCCCCATATTATATTATTAATGCTACTTTGAAGACTACATATTATGTATCTTTTAAAGACTTTGCTTATACTTATTAATAAACTTATAGAGGAATGTAATCTTTTATTTGTGGGGGGGCTGCGCCCCCCCAAACCCCCCCTTACACGGTTTATACCTTAGAATAGTTCTGCTACCCAGGCATGATGGGACATAGAGAATGCATGGATGGGACATTGGAATGCATATATATATATATATATATATATATATATATATATATATATATATATATATATATATATATATATATATATATATATATATATATATATAATATATATTATATATATATATATATATATGCGAACAAGCATGAATAGTCCCCAGGACTATATGCAAATGAAAACTCACACCCATATGCATATAGTCCAGGGGACCATCTAGAATTGTTCTCATTTGTGTTCCTCACGTGTGCCCCAAAGAATGAGGTGATTTGATAAAATACCATGTCCAAGATTACCAACCGAGTGCTGGCGGGGGGATGGAAATAGCCTCGGCTGCTATCTTCTTTTGTCAGGTCGTGTTGGTCGTGCGGTTAAGGGATCCTGTATGCCAGCAGAGTGCTCCTGGCAGTATGGGTACGAGTCACTTCTGGGGTGTGAGTTTTCAATTATATATATATGTATATATATATATATATATATATATATAACTGAAAACTCACACCCCAGAAGTGACTCGATCCCATACTCCCAGGAGCAACGCAACTGGTATGTACAGGGATGCCTTAAACCACTTGACCATCACGACCGGACATAAGGAAGTGATAGCCGAGGCTATATGAACCACTTCCCCGCCGGCACCTGGATGGTTATGTTGGGCATAGCATTTTATCAAATCACCTCATTTTTTGGGGCAACACGTGAGGAACACAAATGCAAACAAGCCTGAATGGTCCCCAGGACTAGATACAACTGAAAACTCACACCCCAGAAGTGACTCGAACCCATACTCCCAGGAGCAACGCAACTGGTATGTACAGGGATGCCTTAAACCACTTGACCATCACGACCGGACATAAGGAAGTGATAGCCGAGGCTATATGAACCACTTCCCCGCCGGCACCTGGATGGTTATCTTGGGCATAGCATTTTATCAAATCACCTCATTTTTTGGGGCAACACGTGAGGAACACAAATGCAAACAAGCCTGAATGGTCCTCAGGACTAGATACAACTGAAAACTCACACCCCAGAAGTGACTCGAACCCATACTCCCAGGAGCAACGCAACTGGTATGTACAGGGATGCCTTAAACCACTTGACCATCACGACCGGACATAAGGAAGTGATAGCCGAGGCTATATGAACCACTTCCCCGCCGGCACCTGGATGGTTATCTTGGGCATAGCATTTTATCAAATCACCTCATTTTTTGGGGCAACACGTGAGGAACACAAATGCAAACAAGCCTGAATGGTCCCCAGGACAAGATACAACTGAAAACTCACACCCCAGAAGTGACTCGAACCCATACTCCCAGGAGCAACGCAACTGGTATGTATAGGGATAAGTTACGGGCTCACCATAGCCAGTGCTACTTGGAACTTGTTCCGAGCAGCTGAATCTATAACAACAACAGTTAGAGGGAAATATATATATATATATATATATATATATATATATATATATATATAATATATATATATATATATATATATATATATATATATATATATATATATATATATATATATATATATATATATATATATATATTTATTGATTTAATATTTAAAAATATTTTAAATTTATAAATATATATGTATATTTAAATATTGATATATATATACCTGTGGTTCCAGGAGCCCATCTGTGTCCCCTCAGATGGTCTCCCTTCTCACAGTTTGTGTCTATGGATGTGTGTCTCTGTGTGAGTGTGAGTATCCCTGTGAGTGTCTGGGTGAGTGTGTCCGCTTGTGCTTGTGGGTCCACGAGGCCATCTGTGTCCCCTCAGATGGTCTCCCTTATCACAGTCTATGGGTGTGTGTGAGTGCCCCTGTGAGTGTCCGGTTGAGTGTGTGTCCGGTTGTGCTTGTGGGTCCACGAGGCCATCTGTGTCCCCTCAGATGGTCTCCCTTATCACAGTCTATGGGTGAGTGTGAGTGTCCCTGTGAGTGTTCGGGTGTGTGTGTGTGTGTGTGTGTGTGTGAGGGGTCCGGTTTTATGTGAGGTTTGGTTCCTGGAGCCCTCCTTTCCCCCCCCCCCTCCCCAAATCCCCTGCCTTATTCCCACCGTGGGTTCGTATCCCAGGTGATTAGACCTGCCCTAGGTCCATGGATCCAAGGTATCCATCCGTGGGCCCAACGGATTTCACCCCTTCCCCACTTTCCAAGGGCCAGGTCAATTCCAGCTATCCAGGGAACCTGTCGAAACAGAAGCAGCTACAGGAGGGGACACACAAATATTTGTGCCCTGCAGTTACACAACCGTTCCGGCAGGCTCGATCGCAGTCTATTCAGATGAGAACACGTTCTCTTCCGACTAGACCACGCTGGAGTCGCTGTATGATCCAAATTTGGTGCCTATATTTATAGTTAGTATTTTTGGTGTATTAACTTATTTGTTTTATTTTTTAATGACTTAGGTAGAGTGATTTAGGGAGTGGGGGTGGGGGGTGGGGGGTGGCGTTTGTAGTGGACTGTACAAGATCGTGGTTGGTTAGTATTTATCTAGTTGTGTTCACCTAATTGTGCTTGCAGGGTTGAGCTCTGCTCTTTCGGCCTGCCTCTCAACTGTCAATGAATCAATTATTACTAACTAATAAAAAAAAATCCACACCCACAGAAACACACACACCCAGGAAACAGCCCGTAACAGCAGTCTAACGCCCAGGTACCTATTTACTGCTAGGTAACAGGGGCATCAGAATGATTGAAACTCTGTTGATTTCCGTTTGTGTCATCGCCGGGGGATCGAAAGAGCTAGGATTTTGAGTCGAGAGCGACGTCCACTCAGCTATAAAGCCCCCTAGTTTGTGTATTGGTGTAAAAGATAATTTGGGAGAGGTTAAGTGAAAGGGATGATGTTTAGTGGCCTTATATGCCTTGGAGGGGAGGGGGGGTTGCCAGTTATGAATTTAAATTATTAATTCTTTAAGATAGGATATATATGCAAAAGACGTTGCGAGATATAGTAAGAAAAGTGTATCTGACTGAGGTTAGGTACTGTGTGATTGACTTGTATGTTAGGAAAAAGAATACTTATAAGAAACTTAGACAATTTTTAGAAGTGTTTTTTTGCAAATTATTGTGTAAAAAGCCTATGGTTACCCTACCTTAAACAAATACACGTTAGCACAATTAGTCCACGGGATTCAGAGAGAGTGAACAGCGAAATAGTAACAAAAAAATGTGACAGTGAGGGGAAACTATGTCATGCAAACGTTAACCATATAAATTACAGTAACACTAACCGAGCGTCCACATATATATTCCAATCAATTTACATAAATAAACATTCACTAATAAGTTCCTTTAAAATGGACACACGCAGATAATTACAGTACACGTGTCAGTTCAATTACTGGTACACATAAACACATATAGCTGGACGTGTCCGTCGATCTTGACAATAGTAGACATGTAACAAAAAATGTGACAATAATGGGAAACTATGTCATTCAAACGTATAAATGTTAACCATATGAATTACAGTAACACTAATCGCGCGCACACGTACATATGTCAATCAACTTACATAAATAAACATTCACTAATATGTACCTTTAATTGAATTGGTAGCGGGTGATAAGAATAATAAATAATTATTCCTAAATCCTTTAGCTAAAGTCAACAATGACCAACCTATGTCCGTTCCCTACCCCATACCATTCCCTCTACAATATACATTATTTTGGTAATAATACGCCTTAATAATATATTAATAAATAAATTTAAAATTAAATCTGTGTAAGGCCGCAGCCTCCAGCATGTGGCCTCATTAAATAGACAGACATTCTCTTGATATATATATATATATATATATATATATATATATATATATATATATATATATATATATATATATATATATATATATATGCGAACAAGCATGAATAGTCCCCAGGACTATATGCAAATGAAAACTCACACCCATATGCATATAGTCCAGGGGACCATCTAGGATTGTTCTCATTTGTGTTCCTCAAGTGTGCCCCAAAGAATGAGGTGATTTGATAAAATACCATGTCCAAGATTACCAACCGAGTGCTGGCGGGGGGATGGAAATAGCCTCGGCTGCCATCTTCTTTTGTCAGGTCGTGTTGGTCATGCGGTTAAGGGATCCTGTATGCCAGCAGAGTGCTCCTGGCAGTATGGGTTCGAGTCACTTCTGGGGTGTGAGTTTTCAATATATATATATATATATATATATATATATATATATATATATATATATATATATATATATATTATATAATATATATTTTAAATTTATAAATATATATGTATATTTAAATATTGATATATATACCTGTGGTTCCAGGAGCCCATCTGTGTCCCCTCAGATGGTCTCCCTTCTCACAGTTTGTGTCTATGGATCTGTGTCTCTGTGTGAGTGTGAGTATCCCTGTGAGTGTCTGGGTGAGTGTGTGTGAGTGTGAGTGCCCCTGTGAGTGTCCGGTTGAGTGTGTGTCCGGTTGTGCTTGTGGGTCCACGAGGCCATCTGTGTCCCCTCAGATGGTCTCCCTTATCACAGTCTATGGGTGTGTGTGAGTGCCCCTGTGAGTGTCCGGTTGAGTGTGTGTCCGGTTGTGCTTGTGGGTCCACGAGGCCATCTGTGTCCCCTCAGATGGTCTCCCTTATCACAGTCTATGGGTGTGTGTGAGTGTGAGTGAGTGTGTGTGTGTGTGTGTGTGTGTGTGTGTGTGTGTGTGTGTGTGTGTGTGTGTGTGTGTGTGTGTGTGTGTGTGTGTGTGTGTGTGTGTGTGTGTGTGTGTGAGGGGTCCGGTTTTATGTGAGGTTTGGTTCCTGGAGCCCTCCTTTCCCCCCCCCCTCCCCAAATCCCCTGCCTTATTCCCACCGTGGGTTCGAATCCCAGGTGATTAGACCTGCCCTAGGTCCATGGATCCAAGGTATCCATCCGTGGGCCCAACGGATTTCACCCCTTCCCCACTTTCCAAGGGCCAGGTCAATTCCAGCTATCCAGGGAACCTGTCGAAACAGAGGCAGCTACAGGAGGGGACACACAAATATTTGTGCCCTGCAGTTACACAACCGTTCCGGCAGGCTCGATCGCAGTCTATTCAGATGAGAACACGTTCTCTTCCGACTAGACCACGCTGGAGTCGCTGTATGATCCAAATTTGGTGCCTATATTTATAGTTTGGTGTATTAATTTATTTGTTTTAATTTTTTAATGACTTAGGTAGAGTGATTTAGGGAGTGGGGGGGGGGGTGGGGGGTGGCGTTTGTAGTGGACTGTACAAGATCGTGGTTGGTTAGTATTTATCTAGTTGTGTTCACCTAATTGTGCTTGCAGGGTTGAGCTCTGCTCTTTCGGCCTGCCTCTCAACTGTCAATGAATCAATTATTACTAACTAATAAAAAAAAATCCACACCCACAGAAACACACACACCCAGGAAACAGCCCGTAACAGCAGTCTAACGCCCAGGTACCTATTTACTGCTAGGTAACAGGGGCATCAGAATGATTGAAACTCTGTTGATTTCCGTTTGTGTCATCGCCGGGGGATCGAAAGAGCTAGGATTTTGAGTCGAGAGCGACGTCCACTCAGCTATAAAGCCCCCTAGTTTGTGTATTGGTGTAAAAGATAATTTGGGAGAGGTTAAGTGAAAGGGATGATGTTTAGTGGCCTTATATGCCTTGGAGGGGAGGGGGGGTTGCCAGTTATGAATTTAAATTATTAATTCTTTAAGATAGGATATATATGCAAAAGACGTTGCGAGATATAGTAAGAAAAGTGTATCTGACTGAGGTTAGGTACTGTGTGATTGACTTGTATGTTAGGAAAAAGAATACTTATAAGAAACTTAGACAATTTTTAGAAGTGTTTTTTTGCAAATTATTGTGTAAAAAGCCTATGGTTACCCTACCTTAAACAAATACACGTTAGCACAATTAGTCCACGGGATTCAGAGAGAGTGAACAGCGAAATAGTAACAAAAAAATGTGACAGTGAGGGGAAACTATGTCATGCAAACGTTAACCATATAAATTACAGTAACACTAACCGAGCGTCCACATATATATTCCAATCAATTTACATAAATAAACATTCACTAATAAGTTCCTTTAAAATGGACACACGCAGATAATTACAGTACACGTGTCAGTTCAATTACTGGTACACATAAACACATATAGCTGGACGTGTCCGTCGATCTTGACAATAGTAGACATGTAACAAAAAATGTGACAATAATGGGAAACTATGTCATTCAAACGTATAAATGTTAACCATATGAATTACAGTAACACTAATCGCGCGCACACGTACATATGTCAATCAACTTACATAAATAAACATTCACTAATATGTACCTTTAATTGAATTGGTAGCGGGTGATAAGAATAATAAATAATTATTCCTAAATCCTTTAGCTAAAGTCAACAATGACCAACCTATGTCCGTTCCCTACCCCATACCATTCCCTCTACAATATACATTATTTGGTAATAATACGCCTTAATAATATATTAATAAATAAATTTAAAATTAAATCTGTGTAAGGCCGCAGCCTCCAGCATGTGGCCTCATTAAATAGACAGACATTCTCTTGATATATATATATATATATATATATATATATATATATATATATATATATATATATATATATATATATATATATATATATATATATATATGCGAACAAGCATGAATAGTCCCCAGGACTATATGCAAATGAAAACTCACACCCATATGCATATAGTCCAGGGGACCATCTAGGATTGTTCTCATTTGTGTTCCTCAAGTGTGCCCCAAAGAATGAGGTGATTTGATAAAATACCATGTCCAAGATTACCAACCGAGTGCTGGCGGGGGGATGGAAATAGCCTCGGCTGCCATCTTCTTTTGTCAGGTCGTGTTGGTCATGCGGTTAAGGGATCCTGTATGCCAGCAGAGTGCTCCTGGCAGTATGGGTTCGAGTCACTTCTGGGGTGTGAGTTTTCAATTATATATATATATATATATATATATATATATATATATATATATATATATATATATATATATATATATATATATATATATTATTTATTATTGATTTAATATTAAAAATATTTTAAATTTATAAATATATATGTATATTTAAATATTGATATATATACCTGTGGTTCCAGGAGCCCATCTGTGTCCCCTCAGATGGTCTCCCTTCTCACAGTTTGTGTCTATGGATCTGTGTCTCTGTGTGAGTGTGAGTATCCCTGTGAGTGTCTGGGTGAGTGTGTGTGAGTGTGAGTGCCCCTGTGAGTGTCCGGTTGAGTGTGTGTCCGGTTGTGCTTGTGGGTCCACGAGGCCATCTGTGTCCCCTCAGATGGTCTCCCTTATCACAGTCTATGGGTGTGTGTGAGTGCCCCTGTGAGTGTCCGGTTGAGTGTGTGTCCGGTTGTGCTTGTGGGTCCACGAGGCCATCTGTGTCCCCTCAGATGGTCTCCCTTATCACAGTCTATGGGTGTGTGTGAGTGTGAGTGTCCCTGTGAGTGTTCGGGTGTGTGTGTGTGTGTGTGTGTGTGTGTGTGTGTGTGTGTGTGTGTGTGTGTGTGGTGTGTGTGTGTGTGTGTGAGGGGTCCGGTTTTATGTGAGGTTGGTTCCTGGAGCCCTCCTTTCCCCCCCCCCTCCCCAAATCCCCTGCCTTATTCCCACCGTGGTTCGTATCCCAGGTGATTAGACCTGCCCTAGGTCCATGGATCCAAGGTATCCATCCGTGGGCCCAACGGATTTCACCCCTTCCCCACTTTCCAAGGGCCAGGTCAATTCCAGCTATCCAGGGAACCTGTCGAAACAGAGGCAGCTACAGGAGGGGACACACAAATATTTGTGCCCTGCAGTTACACAACCGTTCCGGCAGGCTCGATCGCAGTCTATTCAGATGAGAACACGTTCTCTTCCGACTAGACCACGCTGGAGTCGCTGTATGATCCAAATTTGGTGCCTATATTTATAGTTAGTATTTTTGGTGTATTAATTTATTTGTTTTAATTTTTTAATGACTTAGGTAGAGTGATTTAGGGGGGGGGGGGTGGGGGGTGGCGTTTGTAGTGGACTGTACAAGATCGTGGTTGGTTAGTATTTATCTAGTTGTGTTCACCTAATTGTGCTTGCAGGGTTGAGCTCTGCTCTTTCGGCCTGCCTCTCAACTGTCAATGAATCAATTATTACAAATAAAAAAAAATCCACACCCACAGAAACACACACACCCAGGAAACAGCCCGTAACAGCAGTCTAACGCCCAGGTACCTATTTACTGCTAGGTAACAGGGGCATCAGAATGATTGACTCTGTTGATGTCCGTTTGTGTCATCGCCGGGGGATCGAAAGAGCTAGGATTTTGAGTCGAGAGCGACCTATCGATGATTTCTGTGTTATTTGTTAAGATTTCTCTGGTGATGGTTTGGTTGTGGGAAGAGAGTATATGTTCCTTAATGGAGCCCTGTTGCTTATGCATCGTTAAACGCCTGGAAAGAGATGTTTTGTCTTGCCTATATACTGATTTTTTTGGGGCTTACAGTCCCCAAGTGGACATTTAAAGGCATAGACGACGTTTGTCTCTTTTAGGGCGTTCTGCTCCGTGTCTGGAGAGTTTTTTCATTAGTAGGCTGGCTGTTTTTTTTGGTTTTATAGTAAATCGTTAGTTGTATCTTCTTGTTAATTGTTAGAAGATACAACTAACGATTTACTATAAAACCAAAAAAACAGCCAGCCTACTAATGAAAACTCTCCAGACACGGAGCAGAACGCCCTAAAAGAGACAAACGTCGTCTATGCCTTTAAATGTCCACTTGGGGACTGTAAGCCCCAAAAAACTCAGTATATAGGCAAGACAACAACATCTCTTTCCAGGCGTTTAACGATGCATAAGCAACAGGGCTCCATTAAGGAACATATACTCTCTTCCCACACAAAAAACCTCAGAGAAATCTTAACAAATAACACAGAAATCATCGATAGGTACAGCGATAGCAGGCGGCTTGACGTCTGCGAGGCACTACACATCAAGAAGTCAACACCAGCAATCACAGTCATTAATGCACAAATATATTCTACCCATTCAAGACCCCGCTCCAATATAGAAGCATCAAGAAATATGGGCCATAGGCCCTTCCGCAGTTACTTCCATTCATACCTTCAATTTACCCAGTTAATATCCAGTTATATCCATTGTTTTCGTGTTCTGTCCTTTGTTGAAAGTTTTGTTCACCTCATTAAAACTGTTGTAACATATCACCTCACCCAAAACGCGGGTATAAAATGAAAGATGAAAGCTGTTTAAATCATAGCATAGTAAAGAACTGTTTAGTGCTTTAAGGTTATAGTTGTGTGAGAAACTAAAAGTCTTTGAAAATGTAATTAGTTATTACGAAACGCGTTCAAGTGTCGCGTCAGACTAAGAAATAAAGAATGAATTTTGGAGAATTGATTTTTCATTTACCGTCATCAGTAAAAACAAACATAAGGAAAATTGAGAAAATTCGTGTTAGAATTATTAATCTTACTTTTTCGTCATATTTAATAACATATTATACATATATATAATATATATATATATAATATATAATATATATATAATATATATATATTATATATATATATATATATATATATATAATACATAATGATATATATATATATCTATATATATATATATTATATANGGGGGGTGGCGTTTGTAGTGGACTGTACAAGATCGTGGTTGGTTAGTATTTATCTAGTTGTGTTCACCTAATTGTGCTTGCAGGGTTGAGCTCTGCTCTTCGGCCTGCCTCTCAACTGTCAATGAATCAATTATTACTAACTAATAAAAAAAAATCCACACCCACAGAAACACACACAACCAGGAAACAGCCGGTAACAGCAGTCTAACGCCCAGGTACCTATTTACTGCTAGGTAACAGGGGCATCAGAATGATTGAAACTCTGTTGATTCCGTTTGTGTCATCGCCGGGGGATCGAAAGAGCTAGGATTTTGAGTCGAGAGCGACGTCCACTCAGCTATAAAGCCCCCTAGTTTGTGTATTGGTGTAAAAGATAATTTGGGAGAGGTTAAGTGAAAGGGATGATGTTTAGTGGCCTTATATGCCTTGGAGGGGAGGGGGGGGTTGCCAGTTATGAATTTAAATATTAATTCTTTAAGATAGGATATATATGCAAAAGACGTTGCGAGATATAGTAAGAAAAGTGTATCTGACTGAGGTTAGGTACTGTGTGATTGACTTGTATGTTAGGAAAAAGAATACTTATAAGAAACTTAGACAATTTTTAGAAGTGTTTTTTTGCAAATTATTGTGTAAAAAGCCTATGGTTACCCTACCTTAAACAAATACACGTTAGCACAATTAGTCCACGGGATTCAGAGAGAGTGAACAGCGAAATAGTAACAAAAAAAATGTGACAGTGAGGGGAAACTATGTCATGCAAACGTTAACCATATAAATTACAGTAACACTAACCGAGCGTCCACATATATATTCCAATCAATTTACATAAATAAACATTCACTAATAAGTTCCTTTAAAATGGACACACGCAGATAATTACAGTACACGTGTCAGTTCAATTACTGGTACACATAAACACATATAGCTGGACGTGTCCGTCGATCTTGACAATAGTAGACATGTAACAAAAAATGTGACATTAATGGGAAACTATGTCATTCAAACGTATAAATGTTAACCATATGAATTACAGTAACACTAATCGCGCGCACACGTACATATGTCAATCAACTTACATAAATAAACATTCACTAATATGTACCTTTAATTGAATTGGTAGCGGGTGATAAGAATAATAAATAATATTCCTAAATCCTTTAGCTAAAGTCAACAATGACCAACCTATGTCCGTTCCCTACCCCATACCATTCCCTCTACAATATACATTATTTTGGTAATAATACGCCTTAATAATATATTAATAAATAAATTTAAAATTAAATCTGTGTAAGGCCGCAGCCTCCAGCATGTGGCCTCATTAAATAGACAGACATTCTCTTGATATATATATATATATATATATATATATATATATATATATATATATATATATATATATATATATATATATATATATATATATATGCGAACAAGCATGAATAGTCCCCAGGACTATATGCAAATGAAAACTCACACCCATATGCATATAGTCCAGGGGACCATCTAGGATTGTTCTCATTTGTGTTCCTCAAGTGTGCCCCAAAGAATGAGGTGATTTGATAAAATACCATGTCCAAGATTACCAACCGAGTGCTGGCGGGGGGATGGAAATAGCCTCGGCTGCCATCTTCTTTTGTCAGGTCGTGTTGGTCATGCAGTTAAGGGATCCTGTATGCCAGCAGAGTGCTCCTGGCAGTATGGGTTCGAGTCACTTCTGGGGTGTGAGTTTTCAATATATATATATATATATATATATATATATATATATATATATATATATATATATATATATATATATATATATATATTTATTTATTGATTTAATATTTAAAAATATTTTAAATTTATAAATATATATGTATATTTAAATATTGATATATATACCTGTGGTTCCAGGAGCCCATCTGTGTCCCCTCAGATGGTCTCCCTTCTCACAGTTTGTGTCTATGGATCTGTGTCTCTGTGTGAGTGTGAGTATCCCTGTGAGTGTCTGGGTGAGTGTGTGTGAGTGTGAGTGCCCCTGTGAGTGTCCGGTTGAGTGTGTGTCCGGTTGTGCTTGTGGGTCCACGAGGCCATCTGTGTCCCCTCAGATGGTCTCCCTTATCACAGTCTATGGGTGTGTGTGAGTGCCCCTGTGAGTGTCCGGTTGAGTGTGTGTCCGGTTGTGCTTGTGGGTCCACGAGGCCATCTGTGTCCCCTCAGATGGTCTCCCTTATCACAGTCTATGGGTGAGTGTGAGTGTCCCTGTGTGTGTGTGTGTGTGTGTGTGTGTGTGTGTGTGTGTGTGTGTGAGGGGTCCGGTTTTATGTGAGGTTTGGTTCCTGGAGCCCTCCTTTCCCCCCCCCCCTCCCCAAATCCCCTGCCTTATTCCCACCGTGGGTTCGTATCCCAGGTGATTAGACCTGCCCTAGGTCCATGGATCCAAGGTATCCATCCGTGGGCCCAACGGATTTCACCCCTTCCCCACTTTCCAAGGGCCAGGTCAATTCCAGCTATCCAGGGAACCTGTCGAAACAGAAGCAGCTACAGGAGGGGACACACAAATATTTGTGCCCTGCAGTTACACAACCGTTCCGGCAGGCTCGATCGCAGTCTATTCAGATGAGAACACGTTCTCTTCCGACTAGACCACGCTGGAGTCGCTGTATGATCCAAATTTGGTGCCTATATTTATAGTTAGTATTTTTGGTGTATTAACTTATTTGTTTTATTTTTTTAATGACTTAGGTAGAGTGATTTAGGGAGTGGGGGTGGGGGGTGGGGGGTGGCGTTTGTAGTGGACTGTACAAGATCGTGGTTGGTTAGTATTTATCTAGTTGTGTTCACCTAATTGTGCTTGCAGGGTTGAGCTCTGCTCTTTCGGCCTGCCTCTCAACTGTCAATGAATCAATTATTACTAACTAATAAAAAAAATCCACACCCACAGAAACACACACACCCAGGAAACAGCCCGTAACAGCAGTCTAACGCCCAGGTACCTATTTACTGCTAGGTAACAGGGGCATCAGAATGATTGAAACTCTGTTGATTTCCGTTTGTGTCATCGCCGGGGGATCGAAAGAGCTAGGATTTTGAGTCGAGAGCGACGTCCACTCAGCTATAAAGCCCCCTAGTTTGTGTATTGGTGTAAAAGATAATTTGGGAGAGGTTAAGTGAAAGGGATGATGTTTAGTGGCCTTATATGCCTTGGAGGGGAGGGGGGGTTGCCAGTTATGAATTTAAATTATTAATTCTTTAAGATAGGATATATATGCAAAAGACGTTGCGAGATATAGTAAGAAAAGTGTATCTGACTGAGGTTAGGTACTGTGTGATTGACTTGTATGTTAGGAAAAAGAATACTTATAAGAAACTTAGACAATTTTTAGAAGTGTTTTTTTGCAAATTATTGTGTAAAAAGCCTATGGTTACCCTACCTTAAACAAATACACGTTAGCACAATTAGTCCACGGGATTCAGAGAGAGTGAACAGCGAAATAGTAACAAAAAAAATGTGACAGTGAGGGGAAACTATGTCATGCAAACGTTAACCATATAAATTACAGTAACACTAACCGAGCGTCCACATATATATTCCAATCAATTTACATAAATAAACATTCACTAATAAGTTCCTTTAAAATGGACACACGCAGATAATTACAGTACACGTGTCAGTTCAATTACTGGTACACATAAACACATATAGCTGGACGTGTCCGTCGATCTTGACAATAGTAGACATGTAACAAAAAATGTGACATTAATGGGAAACTATGTCATTCAAACGTATAAATGTTAACCATATGAATTACAGTAACACTAATCGCGCGCACACGTACATATGTCAATCAACTTACATAAATAAACATTCACTAATATGTACCTTTAATTGAATTGGTAGCGGGTGATAAGAATAATAAATAATTATTCCTAAATCCTTTAGCTAAAGTCAACAATGACCAACCTATGTCCGTTCCCTACCCCATACCATTCCCTCTACAATATACATTATTTTGGTAATAATACGCCTTAATAATATATTAATAAATAAATTTAAAATTAAATCTGTGTAAGGCCGCAGCCTCCAGCATGTGGCCTCATTAAATAGACAGACATTCTCTTGATATATATATATATATATATATATATATATATATATATATATATATATATATATATATATATATATATATATATATATATATATATATATATGCGAACAAGCATGAATAGTCCCCAGGACTATATGCAAATGAAAACTCACACCCATATGCATATAGTCCAGGGGACCATCTAGGATTGTTCTCATTTGTGTTCCTCAAGTGTGCCCCAAAGAATGAGGTGATTTGATAAAATACCATGTCCAAGATTACCAACCGAGTGCTGGCGGGGGGATGGAAATAGCCTCGGCTGCCATCTTCTTTTGTCAGGTCGTGTTGGTCATGCAGTTAAGGGATCCTGTATGCCAGCAGAGTGCTCCTGGCAGTATGGGTTCGAGTCACTTCTGGGGTGTGAGTTTTCAATTATATATATATATATATATATATATATATATATATATATATATATATATATATATATATATATATATATATATATATATATTATATATATATATATTTATATTTAAATATTGATATATATACCTGTGGTTCCAGGAGCCCATCTGTGTCCCCTCAGATGGTCTCCCTTCTCACAGTTTGTGTCTATGGATCTGTGTCTCTGTGTGAGTGTGAGTATCCCTGTGAGTGTCTGGGTGAGTGTGTGTGAGTGTGAGTGCCCCTGTGAGTGTCCGGTTGAGTGTGTGTCCGGTTGTGCTTGTGGGTCCACGAGGCCATCTGTGTCCCCTCAGATGGTCTCCCTTATCACAGTCTATGGGTGTGTGTGAGTGCCCCTGTGAGTGTCCGGTTGAGTGTGTGTCCGGTTGTGCTTGTGGGTCCACGAGGCCATCTGTGTCCCCTCAGATGGTCTCCCTTATCACAGTCTATGGGTGAGTGTGAGTGTCCCTGTGAGTGTTCGTGTGTGTGTGTGTGTGTGTGTGTGTGTGTGTGTGTGTGTGGGTCCGGTTTTATGTGAGGTTTGGTTCCTGGAGCCCTCCTTTCCCCCCCCCCTCCCCAAATCCCCTGCCTTATTCCCACCGTGGGTTCGTATCCCAGGTGATTAGACCTGCCCTAGGTCCATGGATCCAAGGTATCCATCCGTGGGCCCAACGGATTTCACCCCTTCCCCACTTTCCAAGGGCCAGGTCAATTCCAGCTATCCAGGGAACCTGTCGAAACAGAAGCAGCTACAGGAGGGGACACACAAATATTTGTGCCCTGCAGTTACACAACCGTTCCGGCAGGCTCGATCGCAGTCTATTCAGATGAGAACACGTTCTCTTCCGACTAGACCACGCTGGAGTCGCTGTATGATCCAAATTTGGTGCCTATATTTATAGTTAGTATTTTTGGTGTATTAACTTATTTGTTTTATTTTTTAATGACTTAGGTAGAGTGATTTAGGGAGTGGGGGTGGGGGGTGGGGGGTGGCGTTTGTAGTGGACTGTACAAGATCGTGGTTGGTTAGTATTTATCTAGTTGTGTTCACCTAATTGTGCTTGCAGGGTTGAGCTCTGCTCTTTCGGCCTGCCTCTCAACTGTCAATGAATCAATTATTACTAACTAATAAAAAAAAATCCACACCCACAGAAACACACACACCCAGGAAACAGCCCGTAACAGCAGTCTAACGCCCAGGTACCTATTTACTGCTAGGTAACAGGGGCATCAGAATGATTGAAACTCTGTTGATTTCCGTTTGTGTCATCGCCGGGGGATCGAAAGAGCTAGGATTTTGAGTCGAGAGCGACGTCCACTCAGCTATAAAGCCCCCTAGTTTGTGTATTGGTGTAAAAGATAATTTGGGAGAGGTTAAGTGAAAGGGATGATGTTTAGTGGCCTTATATGCCTTGGAGGGGAGGGGGGGTTGCCAGTTATGAATTTAAATTATTAATTCTTTAAGATAGGATATATATGCAAAAGACGTTGCGAGATATAGTAAGAAAAGTGTATCTGACTGAGGTTAGGTACTGTGTGATTGACTTGTATGTTAGGAAAAAGAATACTTATAAGAAACTTAGACAATTTTTAGAAGTGTTTTTTTGCAAATTATTGTGTAAAAAGCCTATGGTTACCCTACCTTAAACAAATACACGTTAGCACAATTAGTCCACGGGATTCAGAGAGAGTGAACAGCGAAATAGTAACAAAAAAAATGTGACAGTGAGGGGAAACTATGTCATGCAAACGTTAACCATATAAATTACAGTAACACTAACCGAGCGTCCACATATATATTCCAATCAATTTACATAAATAAACATTCACTAATAAGTTCCTTTAAAATGGACACACGCAGATAATTACAGTACACGTGTCAGTTCAATTACTGGTACACATAAACACATATAGCTGGACGTGTCCGTCGATCTTGACAATAGTAGACATGTAACAAAAAATGTGACATTAATGGGAAACTATGTCATTCAAACGTATAAATGTTAACCATATGAATTACAGTAACACTAATCGCGCGCACACGTACATATGTCAATCAACTTACATAAATAAACATTCACTAATATGTACCTTTAATTGAATTGGTAGCGGGTGATAAGAATAATAAATAATTATTCCTAAATCCTTTAGCTAAAGTCAACAATGACCAACCTATGTCCGTTCCCTACCCCATACCATTCCCTCTACAATATACATTATTTTGGTAATAATACGCCTTAATAATATATTAATAAATAAATTTAAAATTAAATCTGTGTAAGGCCGCAGCCTCCAGCATGTGGCCTCATTAAATAGACAGACATTCTCTTGATATATATATATATATATATATATATATATATATATATATATATATATATATATATATATATATATATATATATATATATATATATATATATATATATGCGAACAAGCATGAATAGTCCCCAGGACTATATGCAAATGAAAACTCACACCCATATGCATATAGTCCAGGGGACCATCTAGGATTGTTCTCATTTGTGTTCCTCAAGTGTGCCCCAAAGAATGAGGTGATTTGATAAAATACCATGTCCAAGATTACCAACCGAGTGCTGGCGGGGGGATGGAAATAGCCTCGGCTGCCATCTTCTTTTGTCAGGTCGTGTTGGTCATGCAGTTAAGGGATCCTGTATGCCAGCAGAGTGCTCCTGGCAGTATGGGTTCGAGTCACTTCTGGGGTGTGAGTTTTCAATTATATATATATATATATATATATATATATATATATATATATATATATATATATATATATATATATATATATATATATATATATATATATTTATATATTAATATTTAATTTATAAATATATATGTATATTTAAATATTGATATATATACCTGTGGTTCCAGGAGCCCATCTGTGTCCCCTCAGATGGTCTCCCTTCTCACAGTTTGTGTCTATGGATCTGTGTCTCTGTGTGAGTGTGAGTATCCCTGTGAGTGTCTGGGTGAGTGTGTGTGAGTGTGAGTGCCCCTGTGAGTGTCCGGTTGAGTGTGTGTCCGGTTGTGCTTGTGGGTCCACGAGGCCATCTGTGTCCCCTCAGATGGTCTCCCTTATCACAGTCTATGGGTGTGTGTGAGTGCCCCTGTGAGTGTCCGGTTGAGTGTGTGTCCGGTTGTGCTTGTGGGTCCACGAGGCCATCTGTGTCCCCTCAGATGGTCTCCCTTATCACAGTCTATGGGTGAGTGTGAGTGTCCCTGTGAGTGTTCGGTGTGTGTGTGTGTGTGTGTGTGTGTGTGTGTGTGTGTGTGAGGGGTCCGGTTTTATGTGAGGTTTGGTTCCTGGAGCCCTCCTTTCCCCCCCCCTCCCCAAATCCCCTGCCTTATTCCCACCGTGGGTTCGTATCCCAGGTGATTAGACCTGCCCTAGGTCCATGGATCCAAGGTATCCATCCGTGGGCCCAACGGATTTCACCCCTTCCCCACTTTCCAAGGGCCAGGTCAATTCCAGCTATCCAGGGAACCTGTCGAAACAGAAGCAGCTACAGGAGGGGACACACAAATATTTGTGCCCTGCAGTTACACAACCGTTCCGGCAGGCTCGATCGCAGTCTATTCAGATGAGAACACGTTCTCTTCCGACTAGACCACGCTGGAGTCGCTGTATGATCCAAATTTGGTGCCTATATTTATAGTTAGTATTTTTGGTGTATTAACTTATTTGTTTTATTTTTTAATGACTTAGGTAGAGTGATTTAGGGAGTGGGGGGGGGGGGTGGGGGGTGGCGTTTGTAGTGGACTGTACAAGATCGTGGTTGGTTAGTATTTATCTAGTTGTGTTCACCTAATTGTGCTTGCAGGGTTGAGCTCTGCTCTTTCGGCCTGCCTCTCAACTGTCAATGAATCAATTATTACTAACTAATAAAAAAAAATCCACACCCACAGAAACACACACACCCAGGAAACAGCCCGTAACAGCAGTCTAACGCCCAGGTACCTATTTACTGCTAGGTAACAGGGGCATCAGAATGATTGAAACTCTGTTGATTTCCGTTTGTGTCATCGCCGGGGGATCGAAAGAGCTAGGATTTTGAGTCGAGAGCGACGTCCACTCAGCTATAAAGCCCCCTAGTTTGTGTATTGGTGTAAAAGATAATTTGGGAGAGGTTAAGTGAAAGGGATGATGTTTAGTGGCCTTATATGCCTTGGAGGGGAGGGGGGGTTGCCAGTTATGAATTTAAATTATTAATTCTTTAAGATAGGATATATATGCAAAAGACGTTGCGAGATATAGTAAGAAAAGTGTATCTGACTGAGGTTAGGTACTGTGTGATTGACTTGTATGTTAGGAAAAAGAATACTTATAAGAAACTTAGACAATTTTTAGAAGTGTTTTTTTGCAAATTATTGTGTAAAAAGCCTATGGTTACCCTACCTTAAACAAATACACGTTAGCACAATTAGTCCACGGGATTCAGAGAGAGTGAACAGCGAAATAGTAACAAAAAAAATGTGACAGTGAGGGGAACTATGTCATGCAAACGTTAACCATATAAATTACGTAACACTAACCGAGCGTCCACATATATATTCCAATCAATTTACATAAATAACATTCACTAATAGTTCCTTTAAAATGGACACAC
>WNGS01126272.1:7500-11756 GCA_020271785.1 Procambarus virginalis | reverse complement strand
ATGATTAGGTAGAGTGATTTAGGGAGTGGTGGGGTGGGTGGGGCGTTTGTAGTGGACTGTACAAGATCGTGGTTGGTTAGTATTTATCTAGTTGTGTTCACCTAATTGTGCTTGCAGGGTTGAGCTCTGCTCTTTCGGCCTGCCTCTCAACTGTCAATGAATCAATATTACTAACTATAAAAAAAAACCACCCCACAGAAACACACACACCCAGGAAACAGCCCGTAACAGCAGTCTAACGCCCAGGTACCTATTTACTGCTAGGTAACGGGGCATCAGAATGATTGAAACTCTGTTGATTTCCGTTTGTGTCATCGCCGGGGATCGAAAGAGCTAGGATTTTGAGTCGAGAGCGACGTCCACTCAGCTATAAAGCCCCCTAGTTTGTGTATTGGTGTAAAAGATAATTTGGGAGAGGTTAAGTGAAAGGGATGATGTTTAGTGGCCTTAAATGCCTTGGAGGGGAGGGGGTTGCCAGTTATGAATTTAAATGATAATTCTTTAAGATAGGATATATATGCAAAGACGTTGCGAGATATAGTAAGAAAGTGTATCTGACTGAGGTTAGGTACTGTGTGATTGACTTGTATGTTAGGAAAAAGAATACTTATAAGAAACTTAGACAATTTTTAGAAGTGTTTTTTTGCAAATTATTGTGTAAAAAGCCTATGGTTACCCTACCTTAAACAAATACACGTTAGCACAATTAGTCCACGGGATTCAGAGAGAGTGAACAGCGAAATAGTAACAAAAAAATGTGACAGTGACGGGAAACTATGTCATGCAAACGTTAACCATATAAATTACAGTAACACTAACCGAGCGTCCACATATATATTCCAATCAATTTACATAAATAAACATTCACTAATAAGTTCCTTTAAAATGGACACACGCAGATAATTACAGTACACGTGTCAGTTCAATTACTGGTACACATAAACACATATAGCTGGACGTGTCCGTCGATCTTGACAATAGTAGACATGTAACAAAAAATGTGACAATAATGGGAAACTATGTCATTCAAACGTATAAATGTTAACCATATGAATTACAGTAACACTAATCGCGCGCACACGTACATATCTCAATCAACTTACATAAATAAACATTCACTAATATGTACCTTTAATTGAATTGGTAGCGGGTGATAAGAATAATAAATAATTTTTCCTAAATCCTTTAGCTAAAGTCAACAATGACCAACCTATGTCCGTTCCCTACCCCATACCATTCCCTCTACATTATACATTAATTTGGTAATAATACGCCTTAATAATATATTAATAAATAAATTTAAAATTAAATCTGTGTAAGGCCGCAGCCTCCAGCATGTGGCCTCATTAAATAGACAGACATTCTCTTGATATATATATATATATATATATATATATATATATATATATATATATATATATATATATATGCGAACAAGCATGAATAGTCCCCAGGACTATATGCAAATGAAAACTCACACCCATATGCATATAGTCCAGGGGACCATCTAGGATTGTTCTCATTTGTGTTCCTCAAGTATGCCCCAAAGAATGAGGTGATTTGATAAAATACCATGTCCAAGATTACCAACCGAGTGCTGGCGGGGGGATGGAAATAGCCTCGGCTGCCATCTTCTTTTGTCAGGTCGTGTTGGTCATGCGGTTAAGGGATCCTGTATGCCAGCAGAGTGCTCCTGGCAGTATGGGTTCGAGTCACTTCTGGGGTGTGAGTTTTCAATTATATATATATATATATATATATATATATATATATATATATATATATATATATATATATATATATATATATATATATATATATATATTTATTTATTTATTTATTTATTTAATATTTAAAAATATTTTAAATTTATAAATATATATGTATATTTAAATATTGATATATATACCTGTGGTTCCAGGAGCCCATCTGTGTCCCCTCAGATGGTCTCCCTTCTCACAGTTTGTGTCTATGGATGTGTGTCTCTGTGTGAGTGTGAGTGTCCCTGTGAGTGTCCGGTTGAGTGTGTGTCCGGTTGTGCTTGTGGGTCCACGAGGCCATCTGTGTCCCCTCAGATGGTCTCCCTTATCACAGTCTATGGGTGTGTGTGAGTGCCCCTGTGAGTGTCCGGTTGAGTGTGTGTCCGGTTGTGCTTGTGGGTCCACGAGGCCATCTGTGTCCCCTCAGATGGTCTCCCTTATCACAGTCTATGGGTGTGTGTGAGTGTGAGTGTCCCTGTGAGTGTTGGGTGAGTGTGTGTGTGTGTGTGTGTGTACTCACCTAGTTGTACTCACCTAGTTGTGCTTGCGGGGGTTGAGCTCTGGCTCTTTGGTCCCGCCTCTCAACCGTCAATCAACAGGTGTACAGTTTCCTGAGCCTAATGGGCTCTATCATATCTACATTTGAAACTGTGTATGGAGTCAGCCTCCACCACATCGCTTCCTAATGCATTCCATTTGTCAACCACTCTGACACTAAAAAAGTTCTTTCTAATATCTCTGTGGCTCATTTGGGCACTCAGCTTCCACCTGTGTCCCCTAGTGCGTGTGCCCCTTGTGTTAAACAGCCTGTCTTTATCAACCCTGTCGATTCCCCTGAGAATCTTGAATGTGGTGATCATGTCCCCCCTAACTCTTCTGTCTTCCAACGAAGTGAGGTTTAATTCCTGCAGTCGCTCCTCGTAGCTCATACCTCTCAGCTCGGGTACTAGTCTGGTGGCAAACCTTTGAACCTTTTCCAGTTTAGTCTTATGCTTGACTAGATAGGGACTCCATGCTGGAGCCGCATACTCCAGGATTGGTCTGACATATGTGGTATATAATGTTCTGAAAGATTCCTTACACAAGTTTCTAAAGGCCGTTCTTATGTTAGCCAACCTGGCATATGCTGCTGATGTTATCCTCTTGATATGAGCTTCAGGGGACAGGTCTGGCGTGATATCAACCCCCAGGTCTTTCTCTCTCTCTGACTCTTGAAGTATTTCATCTCCCAAATGATACCTTGTATCTGGTCTCCTGCTTCCTACCCCTATCTTCATTACATTACATTTGCTTGGGTTAAACTCTAACAGCCATTTGTTCGACCATTCCTGCAGCTTGTCCAGGTCTTCTTGAAGTCTCAAGCTGTCCTCCTCTGTCTTAATCCTTCTCATAATTTTGGCGTCGTCAGCAAACATTGAGAGGAATGAGTCTATACCCTCTGGGAGATCATTTACGTATATCAGAAACAGGATAGGTCCAAGTACAGAGCCCTGTGGGACTCCACTGGTGACTTCACGCCAGTCTGAGGTCTCACCCCTCACTGTAACTCTCTGTTTCCTATTGCTTAGGTACTCCCTTATCCACTGGAGCGCCCTACCTGTTACTCCTGCCTGTTTCTCCAGCTTATGCATCAACCTTTTATGGGGTACTGTGTCAAAGGCTTTCCGACAGTCCAAAAAAATGCAGTCCGCCCACCCTTCTCTTTCTTGCTTAATTCTTGTCACCTGATCGTAGAATTCTATCAAGCCTGTAAGGCAAGATTTACCCTCCCTGAACCCATGTTGATGGGTTGTCACGAAGTCTCTTCTCTCCAGATGTGTTACTAGGTTTTTTCTCACAATCTTCTCCATCACCTTGCATGGTATACAAGTTAAGGACACTGGCCTGTAGTTCAGTGCCTCTTGTCTGTCACCCTTTTTGTATATTGGTACTACATTAGCAGTCTTCCATATTTCTGGTAGGTCCCCCGTTTCCAGTGACTTACTATACACTATGGAGAGTGGTAAGCAAAGTGCTCCTGCACACTCTTTCAATACCCATGGCGAGATTCCATCCGGCCCAACAGCTTTTCTCACATCCAGCTCCAATAGGTGCTTTTTGACCTCATCTCTTGTAATTTCGAACCTATCCAAGGTCACCTGGTTTGCTGCCACCTCTCCCAGCGCCGTGATATCTCCCTGTTCTATTGTAAAGACCTCCTGGAACCTTTTGTTGAGTTCTTCACACACCTCTTTGTCATTCTCTGTGTACCTGTCCTCGCCCACCCTAAGTTTAATCACCTGTTCCTTCACTGTTGTCTTCCTCCTGATGTGACTGTGTAGTAGCTTTGGTTCAGTCTTGGCTTTGTTAGCTATATCATTTTCATACCTTGTGTGTGTGTGTGTGTGTGTGTGTGTGTGTGTGTGTGTGTGTGTGTGTGTGTGTGTGTGTGTGTGTGTGTGTGTGTGTGTGTGAGGGGTCCGGTTTTATGTGAGGTTTGGTTCCTTTTCTTGGTTG
>WNGS01126272.1:0-2500 GCA_020271785.1 Procambarus virginalis | reverse complement strand
GCCATCTTCTTTTGTCAGGTCGTGTTGGTCATGCGGTTAAGGGATCCTGTATGCCAGCAGAGTGCTCCTGGCAGTATGGGTTCGAGTCACTTCTGGGGTGTGAGTTTTCAATTATATATATATATATATATATATATATATATATATATATATATATATATATATATATATATATATATATATATATATATTTATTTATTATTTATTTATTTATTATTTAATATTTAAAAAATTTTAAATTTATAAATATATATGTATATTTAAATATTGATATATATACCTGTGGTTCCAGGAGCCCATCTGTGTCCCCTCAGATGGTCTCCCTTCTCACAGTTTGTGTCTATGGATGTGTGTCTCTGTGTGAGTGTGAGTGTCCCTGTGAGTGTCCGGTTGAGTGTGTGTGTCCGGTTGTGCTTGTGGGTCCACGAGGCCATCTGTGTCCCCTCAGATGGTCTCCCTTATCACAGTCTATGGGTGTGTGAGTGCCCCTGTGAGTGTCCGGTTGAGTGTGTCCGGTTGTGCTTGTGGGTCCACGAGGCCATCTGTGTCCCCTCAGATGGTCTCCCTTATCACAGTCTATGGGTGTGTGTGAGTGTGAGTGTCCCTGTGAGTGTTCGGGTGAGTGTGTGTGTGTGTGTGTGTGTGTGTGTGTGTGTGTGTGTGTGTGTGTGTGTGTGTGTGTGTGTGTGTGTGTGTGTGTGTGAGGGGTCCGGTTTTATGTGAGGTTTGGTTCCTGGAGCCCTCCTTCCCCCCCCCCCTCCCCAAATCCCCTGCCTTATTCCCACCGTGGGTTCGAATCCCAGGTGATTAGACCTGCCCTAGGTCCATGGATCCAAGGTATCCATCCGTGGGCCCAACGGATTTCACCCCTTCCCCACTTTCCAAGGGCCAGGTCAATTCCAGCTATCCAGGGAACCTGTCGAAACAGAGGCAGCTACAGGAGGGGACACACAAATATTTGTGCCCTGCAGTTACACAACCGTTCCGGCAGGCTCGATCGCAGTCTATTCAGATGAGAACACGTTCTCTTCCGACTAGACCACGCTGGAGTCGCTGTATGATCCAAATTTGGTGCCTATATTTATAGTTAGTATTTTTGGTGTATTAATTATTTGTTTTAATTTTTTAATGACTTAGGTAGAGTGATTTAGGGAGTGGGTGGGGGGTGGGGGGTGGCGTTTGTAGTGGACTGTACAAGATCGTGGTTGGTTAGTATTTATCTAGTTGTGTTCACCTAATTGTGCTTGCAGGGTTGAGCTCTGCTCTTTCGGCCTGCCTCTCAACTGTCAATGAATCAATTATTACTAACTAATAAAAAAAATCCACACCCACAGAAACACACACACCCAGGAAACAGCCCGTAACAGCAGTCTAACGCCCAGGTACCTATTTACTGCTAGGTAACAGGGGCATCAGAATGATTGAAACTCTGTTGATTTCCGTTTGTGTCATCGCCGGGGGATCGAAAGAGCTAGGATTTTGAGTCGAGAGCGACGTCCACTCAGCTATAAAGCCCCCTAGTTTGTGTATTGGTGTAAAAGATAATTTGGGAGAGGTTAAGTGAAAGGGATGATGTTTAGTGGCCTTATATGCCTTGGAGGGGAGGGGGGGTTGCCAGTTATGAATTTAAATGATTAATTCTTTAAGATAGGATATATATGCAAAAGACGTTGCGAGATATAGTAAGAAAAGTGTATCTGACTGAGGTTAGGTACTGTGTGATTGACTTGTATGTTAGGAAAAAGAATACTTATAAGAAACTTAGACAATTTTTAGAAGTGTTTTTTTGCAAATTATTGTGTAAAAAGCCTATGGTTACCCTACCTAAACAAATACACGTTAGCACAATTAGTCCACGGGATTCAGAGAGAGTGAACAGCGAAATAGTAACAAAAAAATGTGACAGTGAGGGAAACTATGTCATGCAAACGTAACCATATAAATTACAGTAACACTAACCGAGCGTCCACTATATATATTCCAATCAATTACATAAATAAACATTCACAATAAGTTCCTTAAAATGGACACACGCAGATATTACAGTACCACGTGTCAGTTCAATTACTGGTACCATAAACACATATAGCTGGACGTGTCCGTCGATCTTGACATATAGACAGTGTACAAAAAATGTGACAATAATGGGAAACTATGTCATTCAAACCGTATAAATGTTACCATAGAATTACAGTAACACTAATCGCGCGCACACGTACATATGTCAATCAACTTACATAAATAAACATTCACTAATATGTACCTTTAATTGAATTGGTAGCGGGTGATAAGAATAATAAATAATTATTCCTAAATCCTTTAGCTAAACAACAATGACCAACCTATGTCCGTTCCCCTACCCATACCATTCCCTCTACAATATACATTAATTTGGTAATAATACGCCTTAATAATATATTAATAAATAAATTTAAAATAAATCTGTGTAAGGCCGCAGCCTCCGAGCATGTGGCCTCATTAAATAGACAGACATTCTCTT
>WNGS01126269.1:0-10093 GCA_020271785.1 Procambarus virginalis | reverse complement strand
TTATATAATATATAATATATATATATATATATATATTGTGACGATAATCTCTTATCAGAGATTTAGCCTGCTATTTCTGCGAATCACGCCTGTCCTCATCAATATACAAGATACGTTTTGTAGTGGCTAAACGTACATATATTAGCCACACGTACCAGCAACTCCCTCCTTCCCCCCCACTGCTGCACCTGGTCGACGCGCCGAACCCTTCAACGGCCTAACTAGCGACTTGCGACCATCCAGCTTCCTCATTGGCCGCCAACCAACACTCCACTCCGGCTCCCCGCCAATCACAAGACCTCACCAGTTATTGTTGGAGTCCCTTGCGTTTCTGCCAGCCAGAATATTGTGTGCTCGCAAGCTGTGAACTCCTAAGTGACTCACTCTGTGTGGTCAAATAGAGGTTCATAGTTAGTGCATATATTCCAGCATTCATATTTTACTTACTTTTGTATATCAATTCTCCTCCCCATTAACGTAATCTATTTTCATGTTTATATTGTTTATTATTTTTGCCAGTAAGCCAAGATTTTGCATTTATTTCAATTTGTGTTTTTTATGTTATTAAAATCCATATTTTTTATTATTGCTTTTAGTCTTTCCAACCTTACCACAGATTACCAAATCACGCAGTCATTCTTTTTTTTCTCTTTTTTTTTCCTTTTCTTTTTTTTATATTATATGTGGCCCAGCACTGACACCTGCTAGTTGGAAGACTGCCGACCACCATTTCCAACTCGTTACCGTCACATATAAATGGGGGCCTGTCCACGGAGCCACTATTAAATGAGTCTGTCCACGGAGCCACTATTAAATGGAGATCTGTCCACGGAGCTTCACTCAGGTATGGTAATTGTGGTAAGCGCACTTGGCTCTTATTTCCCTTGCTTCCATTATTCACATTAATCATTCTTTATTTTATATGGTGCTGTGTATATTGTACATTACGGGAATAGCATATGGTGAGAGTGAGACAACTTTGGATTACGTGGTGACTGTAGGCCGCAGTCATACTCTTAATTGGTCGTCTCCCCTTCCGTGTTATCCTCCGTGTTTAACATCTTTGTCCCCCATATTTCTCACTTTTTGACAGATTATCACATAGGTACCCTGGTACTGTGGTCTGTCTCCGGGTCAATAGCACCCAAGTCCTGCAATCCGACTCTAGGAGGAAAAAGAGGGCTTTAGATCCTCTAGCACGAACTATTATTGGCGAATTGGGACCTCGCCGATAGTTCTCGTCACCAGTTGACACTCGCACCCCTACTCGTCGGTCAGACTGATGGTATTTACCTAAGGTAGGGAATTGGCGTTCTTTCTTTTGAGCACAAAGTTCGCTAATTCTGTAAATACCATATTCAATTTCAGTGGGTACCATTGCTTATGTTCTATAGTGACTTGGCAAGGTATGACTACATTTTTTGGACTACCTCATTTATTTTGAAGCCATTTAGTGTTTCACTTGTATTTTAAAATTAGTTTTCACTAATTAGTAGGATTTTCTTGCCTTTATCCTCCCATAGTGAGTACCAGGTACAAGATTTCCTGCGACCTTATTCATTTACCATCTTGAATTTACTTTAATTATTAATAATTCCCCACAGGATAGGTATCAGTTGCCACGTTTCCTGTTTCTGACACTCGCCATATTCTCACTATATTCATCTCCTTTGTTTTGCTATATTTTCACCATGTTCCGCTTACAAGCTTTCAAAGCAGATCCAGAAAGTGAAATAGGGACCTTACGTCACGCTAAGAGGGTCGATTTGTTAACTCTTGCACATGAGTATCACTTAGAAGTTCCTGATGGAGCCAACAAATTTGCCATTAATAATATGATACTGGATCACCTTGCTGAGGAAGATATTATAGATTCTTCTACTCATGAACAGTACATTATTTCAGATAAAGATGACTTGAGAGCGATAAAGCTCAAATTGGAACTTGCCAAGATCGAGCTACAGCAACAACAAGAAGCAGCTGCAAGCAGAAGCTGCAGCAAAGGAAGAAGCGTGAAGCTGCAATCAGAGAGCGTGAGCTGCAATCAGAGAGCGTGAAGCTGCCCGAAGAAAGAAAGTGAAGGAGCCCTAAAAGGACAGCAGAACGTGAGTTGGCCTTATACAAACAGCGACTCGAGATACAACGCGACCACGACAAACGACAGGCAGAAGCAGCTCTAAACTGTCGTGACCGAGAACTCACGAGGGACGCTGCACACCAAGCTCAACTCCAACAAGCGGCAGCTAGTCTTCCTCCCAGTTTCAATATCTCCCATGCAAGTAAGTTAATGCCCCCGTTCCTCGAAACGGAGGTTGATGTGTTCTTTACCACTTTTGAGACCCTTGCTGTTCAACTTAATTGGCCTGACGACCAATGGGCTACCCTTCTCAGAGTACATTTAACAGGTAGAGCAGCAGTCACACTCAGCACTTTGGCTTCGGAAAACGACTACACCACCCTGAAACAAGCTGTGTTGGACGCCTACCTTCTCTCCACCGAAAGCTATCGACGAAAGTTTCGTGACTACGTCAAGGCAAGTACCACCACCTTCTTAGAATTTGCTAACACCAAACAAAGATATTTCATGAAATGGCTGGAGGCAGCACATGTCTCTACTTTTTCAGAACTTGTCAACCTCATACTGGTTGAAGAATTTTGAGACGTGTACCTCCTCCTGTCCGCCTATACTTAGCAGACAAGGAAGAGACGGAGTTAGTGAAGTGTGCGAAGTCAGCTGACACTTACAGCCTCATCCACCGGCTGACTCCAGATCCTACCAGCAAGAAGTCTTGGTACAGTTACGAGAAAGCGAGCCCAGATCAAGGTACCTCTCAACTGTACTGCAGGTATTGTCGATTATATGGACACACCATTGACAAATGTGGTAAGTCCCAATCTAAAGGTAACGTCGAACCCCCTAAGTCTAAAACTACTCACCCTAAGTCCGGTAAGCCTGTAATGAATGTTGGTGTTCATGCTAATGATCTCTCTCTCTTTACCAAGCATCTATATCCAGGAACTATCTCTACCCACGGTTCAGATTCAGAGGGACGTTTCGGACTTAAGATCCTAAGGGACACAGCGGCTCTACAATCGATCGTTTTGAAATCGGCTGTGCCCAACGTCGCCTACACAGGAGAGACTGTGTTCATCACTGACCTTACTGCTACAACTCCTTATCCACTTGCCCGAGTTTACCTGGATTGTCCCTTCGTGACCGGTGAAGTCCAAGTCGCCGTCAGGGAAAAGCCTTTTCCCATGCCTGGAGTGCAACTTCTCCTGGGCAACGACTTGGCAGAAGACCAACAACCAAACAACCTGATCATCAAGGACATATCCAAGGTAAGCAACTCTGTGGTGGATAACCCGATTTTTGAACATTTCCCAGTAAAGGTTCAAGAGAGTGATGAAGGTTCTCCTCCTGTTATGGTGACCACCCGTGCTCAAGCTGCACGTCCACAGCCAGCCGACTCTACTGCTACCGCTGTCCCTCAGGACCCTTCGAAACTACCCCCTAACCTGACCGCGGTGGAGTTCCGTAAGTTACAGAGAGATGATCTTACATTGACACCATTATTCTTTCAGGCTGAAACCCAATCCGACAGTGTTCCTGGGTTCTTTATGGAGAACGAAATACTCTATCGCAGGTATAGACCCAGTAAACTGAAGGACGAGGACGATTGGGCAAACGTTGAACAACTAGTGATTCCCACCAGCCTGCGGCCCACGATTCTACACCTGGCCCACGGCGCTTTGTCACACTATGGGTTCAACAAGACTTACCATGGAATTCGACAAGACTACTACTGGCCAGGTATGGTAAACGACGTCAAAACTCATGTCAAATTATGCCACGTGTGTCAGTTAGCCGGGAAACCGAACGTTTCCATTCCCAGAGCACCACTGATACCCATCCAGGTGCCTGAGGAACCGTTCCACAAGCTCATTATCGACTGCGTTGGTCCTTTGCCTCGGACCAGTGCAGGCAACGCATATATCTTAACCATCCTGTGTCCTACCACCAGATTTCCGATAGCAGTTCCAGTAAAAATATTACAGCTGCTACAGTGGTGAAGAATCTACTGAAAATCTTCACCCAGTATGGATTTCCGAGGGAGATTCAGAGCGACTGTGGTACCAACTTCACCAGTGATCTCTTCAAACGGACTCTGGAGGAGTTCAACATCAAACAGGTACTGTCCAGCCCCTATCATCCTGCTTCACAGGGTTCTCTCGAGCGTAGTCATCAAACCATCAAGGCACTCTTAAAAAAGTTCTGTAATGAGACCTCAAAGGATTGGGATAGGCAAATTGATCTCATCATGTGTATTTTCAGAAGTCTTCCCAACGAGTCACTAGGAGTATCTCCTTATGAGATGCTCTACGGACGTAAGTGCCGTACACCTCTCAAGGCTTTCAAGGATTCTCTACGTGATGACACCTTCAGTGAGCATCAGAGTGTGCCCCAGTATCTTCAAAATCTCCGACACATTCTAGAGAGGGTCCATTCCTTTGCCAGCAACAACCTACAGAAAGCCCAGGAGAGGATGAAGACTCGTTACGACCGGCACTGTAAAGTAAGGAAGTTTACACCAGGAGACTTAGTGCTTGCCTATTTCCCTATCCCAGGTTCTCCTTTACAGAACAGGTTCTCAGGACCCTACCGTGTTAAGGAGTGCCGGAACAACTTCAACTACGTTCTCGAGACCCCCGATAGGCGGCGGAAGACCCAGCTGTGCCACATTAATTTACTCAAGCCCTACCATGGGGTTCCTCCCACTGTGTTAACCAATTTCACCTCATTTACAGGTCCATACAGCCACAGTGAGACCTTCCCTGCTTCTCCTTCCGAGAGCACTGACACTGAGACAGCGCTCTCTAACTCGGAAATCCTTACTAACCTTCAACATCATTTTCAGGACGATAATAGTGCTCCACTAATCAAACTCGTCAGAGAATATCAAGAGTTGTTTCGAGATGACCCCCAAGAGTGTACTGTAACTCGGACAGCTACCTGACATGCTACCATGATCAGCCCGATTCGCCAAGGCGAATCGGCTGGTGTCAGGTAGCAGTTGGATGTCGTGCCGAGTACAGTACACTCTTGGGGGTCATCTCGAAACAACTCTTGATATTCTCTGACGAGTTTGATTAGTGGAGCACTATTATCGTCCTGAAAATGATGTTGAAGGTTAGTAAGGATTTCCGAGTTAGAGAGCGCTGTCTCAGTGTCAGTGCTCTCGGAAGGAGAAGCAGGGAAGGTCTCACTGTGGCTGTATGGACCTGTAAATGAGGTGAAATTGGTTAACACAGTGGGAGGAACCCCATGGTAGGGCTTGAGTAAATTAATGTGGCACAGCTGGGTCTTCCGCCGCCTATCGGGGGTCTCGAGAACGTAGTTGAAGTTGTTCCGGCACTCCTTAACACGGTAGGGTCCTGAGAACCTGTTCTGTAAAGGAGAACCTGGGATAGGGAAATAGGCAAGCACTAAGTCTCCTGGTGTAAACTTCCTTACTTTACAGTGCCGGTCGTAACGAGTCTTCATCCTCTCCTGGGCTCTCTGTAGGTTGTTGCTGGCAAAGGAATGGACCCTCTCTAGAATGTGTCGGAGATTTTGAAGATACTGGGGCACACTCTGATGCTCACTGAAGGTGTCATCACGTAGAGAATCCTTGAAAGCCTTGAGAGGTGTACGGCACTTACGTCCGTAGAGCATCTCATAAGGAGATACTCCTAGTGACTCGTTGGGAAGACTTCTGAAAATACACATGATGAGATCAATTTGCCTATCCCAATCCTTTGAGGTCTCATTACAGAACTTTTTTAAGAGTGCCTTGATGGTTTGATGACTACGCTCGAGAGAACCCTGTGAAGCAGGATGATAGGGGCTGGACAGTACCTGTTTGATGTTGAACTCCTCCAGAGTCCGTTTGAAGAGATCACTGGTGAAGTTGGTACCACAGTCGCTCTGAATCTCCCTCGGAAATCCATACTGGGTGAAGATTTTCAGTAGATTCTTCACCACTGTAGCAGCTGTAATATTTTTTACTGGAACTGCTATCGGAAATCTGGTGGTAGGACACAGGATGGTTAAGATATATGCGTTGCCTGCACTGGTCCGAGGCAAAGGACCAACGCAGTCGATAATGAGCTTGTGGAACGGTTCCTCAGGCACCTGGATGGGTATCAGTGGTGCTCTGGGAATGGAAACGTTCGGTTTCCCGGCTAACTGACACACGTGGCATAATTTGACATGAGATTTGACGTCGTTTACCATACCTGGCCAGTAGTAGTCTTGTCGAATTCCATGGTAAGTCTTGTTGAACCCATAGTGTGACAAAGCGCCGTGGGCCAGGTGTAGAATCGTGGGCCGCAGGCTGGTGGGAATCACTAGTTGTTCAACGTTTGCCCAATCGTCCTCGTCCTTCAGTTTACTGGGTCTATACCTGCGATAGAGTATTTCGTTCTCCATAAAGAACCCAGGAACACTGTCGGATTGGGTTTCAGCCTGAAAGAATAATGGTGTCAATGTAAGATCATCTCTCTGTAACTTACGGAACTCCACCGCGGTCAGGTTAGGGGGTAGTTTCGAAGGGTCCTGAGGGACAGCGGTAGCAGTAGAGTCGGCTGGCTGTGGACGTGCAGCTTGAGCACGGGTGGTCACCATAACAGGAGGAGAACCTTCATCACTCTCTTGAACCTTTACTGGGAAATGTTCAAAAATCGGGTTATCCACCACAGAGTTGCTTACCTTGGATATGTCCTTGATGATCAGGTTGTTTGGTTGTTGGTCTTCTGCCAAGTCGTTGCCCAGGAGAAGTTGCACTCCAGGCATGGGAAAAGGCTTTTCCCTGACGGCGACTTGGACTTCACCGGTCACGAAGGGACAATCCAGGTAAACTCGGGCAAGTGGATAAGGAGTTGTAGCAGTAAGGTCAGTGATGAACACAGTCTCTCCTGTGTAGGCGACGTTGGGCACAGCCGATTTCAAACGATCGATTGTAGAGCCGCTGTGTCCCTTAGGATCTTAAGTCCGAAACGTCCCTCTGAATCTGAACCGTGGGTAGAGATAGTTCCTGGATATAGATGCTTGGTAAAGAGAGAGAGATCATTAGCATGAACACCAACATTCATTACAGGCTTACCGGACTTAGGGTGAGTAGTTTTAGACTTAGGGGGTTCGACGTTACCTTTAGATTGGGACTTACCACATTTGTCAATGGTGTGTCCATATAATCGACAATACCTGCAGTACAGTTGAGAGGTACCTTGATCTGGGCTCGCTTTCTCGTAACTGTACCAAGACTTCTTGCTGGTAGGATCTGGAGTCAGCCGGTGGATGAGGCTGTAAGTGTCAGCTGACTTCGCACACTTCACTAATTCCGTCTCTTCCTTGTCTGCTAAGTATAGGCGGACAGGAGGAGGTACACGTCTCAAAAATTCTTCAACCAGTATGAGGTTGACAAGTTCTGAAAAAGTAGAGACATGTGCTGCCTCCAGCCATTTCATGAAATATCTTTGTTTGGTGTTAGCAAATTCTAAGAAGGTGGTGGTACTTGCCTTGACGTAGTCACGAAACTTTCGTCGATAGCTTTCGGTGGAGAGAAGGTAGGCGTCCAACACAGCTTGTTTCAGGGTGGTGTAGTCGTTTTCCGAAGCCAAAGTGCTGAGTGTGACTGCTGCTCTACCTGTTAAATGTACTCTGAGAAGGGTAGCCCATTGGTCGTCAGGCCAATTAAGTTGAACAGCAAGGGTCTCAAAAGTGGTAAAGAACACATCAACCTCCGTTTCGAGGAACGGGGGCATTAACTTACTTGCATGGGAGATATTGAAACTGGGAGGAAGACTAGCTGCCGCTTGTTGGAGTTGAGCTTGGTGTGCAGCGTCCCTCGTGAGTTCTCGGTCACGACAGTTTAGAGCTGCTTCTGCCTGTCGTTGGTCGTGTTCGCGTTGTATCTCGAGTCGCTGTTTGTATAAGGCCAACTCACGTTCTTGCTGTCCTTTGAGGAGTCCTCTCTCACTTTCTTCCTTCTTCAGGGCAGCTTCACGCTCTCTGATTGCAGCTTCACGCTCTCTGATTGCAGCTTCACGCTCTTTCTGATGGCAGCTTCTTTTCTGTTGCAGCTGCTTCTTGTTGTTGCTGTAGCTCGATCTTGGCAAGTTCCAATTTGAGCTTTATCGCTCTCAAGTCATCTTTATCTGAAATAATGTACTGTTCATGAGTAGAAGAATCTATAATATCTTCCTCAGCAAGGTGATCCAGTATCATATTATTAATGGCAAATTTGTTGGCTCCATCAGGAACTTCTAAGTGATACTCATGTGCAAGAGTTAACAAATCGACCCTCTTAGCGTGACGTAAGGTCCCTATTTCACTTTCTGGATTGCTTTGAAAGCTTGTAAGCGGAACATGGTGAAAATATAGCAAAACAAAGGAGATGAATATAGTGAGAATATGGCGAGTGTCAGAAACAGGAAACGTGGCAACTGATACCTATCCTGTGGGGAATTATTAATAATTAAAGTAAATTCAAGATGGTAAATGAATAAGGTCGCAGGAAATCTTGTACCTGGTACTCACTATGGGAGGATAAAGGCAAGAAAATCCTACTAATTAGTGAAAACTAATTTAAAATACAAGTGAAACACTAAATGGCTTCAAAATAAATGAGGTAGTCCAAAAAATGTAGTCATACCTTGCCAAGTCACTATAGAACATAAGCAATGGTACCCACTGAAATTGAATATGGTATTTACAGAATTAGCGAACTTTGTGCTCAAAAGAAAGAACGCCAATTCCCTACCTTAGGTAAATACCATCAGTCTGACCGACGAGTAGGGGTGCGAGTGTCAACTGGTGACGAGAACTATCGGCGAGGTCCCAATTCGCCAATAATAGTTCGTGCTAGAGGATCTAAAGCCCTCTTTTTCCTCCTAGAGTCGGATTGCAGGACTTGGGTGCTATTGACCCGGAGACAGACCACAGTACCAGGGTACCTATGTGATAATCTGTCAAAAAGTGAGAAATATTGGGGGACAAAGATGTTAAACACGGAGGATAACACGGAAGGGGGAGACGACCAATTAAGAGTATGACTGCGGCCTACAGTCACCACGTAATCCAAAGTTGTCTCACTCTCACCATATGCTATTCCCGTAATGTACAATATACACAGCACCATATAAAATAAAGAATGATTAATGTGAATAATGGAAGCAAGGGAAATAAGAGCCAAGTGCGCTTACCACAATTACCAATACCTGAGTGAAGCTCCGTGGACAGATCTCCATTTAATAGTGGCTCCGTGGACAGATCTCCATTTAATAGTGGCTCCGTGGACAGGCCCCCATTTATATGTGACGGTAACGAGTTGGAAATGGTGGTCGGCAGTCTTCCAACTAGCAGGTGTCAGTGCTGGGCCACATATAATATAAAAAAAAAGAAAAGGAAAAAAAAGAGAAAAAAAAAGAATGACTGCGTGATTGGTAATCTGTGGTAAGGTTGGAAAGACTAAAAGCAATAATAAAAAATATGGATTTTAATAACAATAAAAACACAAATTGAAATAAATGCAAAATCTTGGCTTACTGGCAAAAATAATAAACATATAAACATGAAAATAGATTACGTTAATGGGGAGGAGAATTGATATACAAAAGTAAGCAAAATATGAATGCTGGAATATATGCACTAACTATGAACCTCTATTTGACCACACAGAGTGAGTCACTTAGGAGTTCACAGCTTGCGAGCACACAATATTCTGGCTGGCAGAAACGCAAGGGACTCCAACAATAACTGGTGAGGTCTTGTGATTGGCGGGGAGCCGGAGTGGAGTGTTGGTTGGCGGCCAATGAGGAAGCTGGATGGTCGCAGTCGCTAGTTAGGCCGTTGAAGGGTTCGGCGCGTCGACCAGGTGCAGCAGTGGGGGGAAGGAGGGAGTTGCTGGTACGTGTGGCTAATATATGTACGTTTAGCCACTACAAAACGTATCTTGTATATTGATGAGGACAGGCGTGATTCGCAGAAATAGCAGGCTAAATCTCTGATAAGAGATTATCGTCACAATATATATATATATATATATATATC
>WNGS01126268.1:5000-17747 GCA_020271785.1 Procambarus virginalis | reverse complement strand
TACTATCTTATTTATCCTGCTAGTGCCCGGCGCCTTGTTCTTGACGCTCTATATTGTTTTATGGACCTCTTAACCAACCTACCAGTGAGTGCACTCCATGAATGCACATGTATAAAATGCAACTTTGCATCTGGACTATTCACCACATACCTCAAGAATACCACAATCAGATAAATTCCGATGTCAGGCAAACACCCAACCCAAACTGAAAATTACAGACCAATTTCCTTCCTCGAAGTAAAAGCAAAATATTCGGAAAAATAAAAATCAAATACTTGTAAAGTATATGGAAGAGGAAAAGAGAAGTACAACACCAGGCAACATGGGTTTAGAAACTGCAGAGGGGCCCATACAGCTATAGCCATGATCTACGAGCATATAGCCATGCAATGTTGAAAAAAGATCGGTGAATATAGTGCTTAGAGACGTTTCGACTCTGGCACTCTGCCTGATTCTAATGACTTATTAAATATGGTAGACAATGGCTGGTAAAGTTCCTCTTTGCATTCTTTAAGCTCCCGGCGGTATCACATTCTGTCTCAACTTCATTCTTTTGGCCTTCATGGGAACCTCCCTCTCTTCCTCCAGAGCTTCCTCTCTCGTCGTTCCTTTCGTGTGCGGCATTGTACTGCTCTCTCTGCCCCTTTTCGGCAGTATGAGGGTGTACCCCAGGGTAGTGTTCTGAGCACTACTCTTTTTCTAGTTGCCCTCAACGGTCTTCTTTCTTCTCTTCCTTCTGGCGTCTTCTCTGCTCTCTATGTTGATGATCTTACCCTTTGCTGTCAGGGTGATGATTCACCTCTCCTTCAACGGCGGCTTCAACTTGCGATTGATGCCGTGTCGTCGTGGGCCACCGATCATGGCTTCAAGTTCTCTGCATCTAAGACTTGTGCTATGACCTTTACTCGGAAGCATGTTGTTCTTCGTCCCTCTTTGTCGCTTTATGGTCATCCCATTGTGTACAGGGATTCCGCAAAGCTCTTGGGGTTAGTCTTTGACACTCGTTTGTCTTGGTCAGCCCATATCTCTTGCCTCCGAGTTGAGTGCTCTAAGGCCCTTAACCTCCTTAAGGTTTTGTCCCATACTTCTTGGGGAGCGGATAGACGCACGCTCCTATATTTGCACTCCTCTCTCGTCCTGTCTAAACTCGATTATGGTTGCCCTGCTTACTCTTCTGCTTCTCCTTCTACTCTTCGCCGTCTTGATGCTTTGCACCATACTGGGTTGCGTCTCAGCTCTGGTGCCTTTCGTTCGACTCCCGCCCTCAGTTTGTATGTTGACACTGGCTTTCTCTCTCTCCAGGACCGCCGTGACCGCTACTGTCTTCGCTATCTTGCGCGGTCCTTACAGCATCCTTCCTCTCGCCTCTGTCGTGCTTTGACTTTTCCTCCTCCTGTAGCTCCTGTTCCTCTTCATTGTCTCCCACTTTCTGTCCGGTTATCTCGCTTGCAGGATTCTCTTTCTGTTCATCTTTCTAATGTTTCTCCTCGTATTGTTCCTTCCTTGCCTCCGTGGAGAGTCCCCCTTCCCAAGTTTTGTACGTCCTTGACTTGTAATACTAAAGCCTTTACCCCTCCTACAGCTCTGAAAAGCCTCTTCCTTGAGCACTTTTCTTCGCACTCCCGCTCTATTTCCATCTTTACCGATGGGTCTAAGTCTGCGGACGGTGTGGGCTACTGTTGTTTTTCCTGACCGTACTTATATGTGTCGCCTCCCTTCGGAGGCTAGCGTCTTTACGGCGGAACTTTTTGCTATTCTCTATGCTCTCCGTCTCTTGCTTTCTCATTCTCATTCCTCCTTTGTGGTTGTCGTTGACTCTCGTAGTGCCCTAATGGCTCTTGGGTCCGATGACCCAGTGGTCATCGAGATTCAGCAATGGCTGTTTCTTATTTTTAGTAAGTTTAAATCGGTAGAGTTTTGCTGGGTTCCCAGCCATATTGGTGTTTCTTTGAATGAGCGTGCAGATGCTGCCGCTAAGGAAGCCATCCGTTCTTGTCCCATCTCCCGTAAGGGTCTTCCTTATTCTGACTTTTATCCGGTTATTCATTCCTCTATCCTTGCCCGTTGGCAGAGTTGTTGGTCCTCTGTGGTTAGTAACAAACTGCGTACTCTCAAACGTAGTGTGTCCCCGTGGCCTTCCTCCTACCACTGTAACCGGCAGTGGGAAACTGCTTTAGCACGGCTGCGGGTTGGCCATACTCGCTTAACCCACGGTCACTTAATGGAGCGCCGCCCTGCTCCTTGTTGTCCGAATTGCGTTGTCCCTCTTACGGTTATGCATATCCTTGTTGAATGTCCTGCCTTCCAGGACGAGCGTGTGTCTTGCTTTCCGACCGTCCCTCGCGGTCACTTGTCCCTCGATAGAATTCTAGGTGAATCGGATACTTTTGATATCGTTCGCCTTATGCGTTTTTGTTCTCGTATTGGCTTTCTTAGTAATATTTAGCGCCCTCTGATTATTTCGCACTTTGATGGTGCTACATAGCCTTCCCGGTTTGGTGCCTTCTTTTGATAATTACCTTACCTTACCTTTAAGCTCCCTGGCAAACACTTCATCCAGCCCCTGGGGATTTGTTTGGTTTGAGTTTTACTATTTGTTTAAATGCCAGTGCTGGCACTGTTGTCCTCCCGCATCATGGTGCAACTGGTGATAAGAGACCTAAAACACTGCCACGAGTATATTAAACAAAACCTCGAGGACCAAGGCCATCCTGTCCTCCAGGTGGACACGATCACACAACCCCCCCCCCTTCGTGGTCGTCGCCATCAGCACCGAGTTTTGAAACTAACCTTTGATACTAGGACCCTTCCACCCTCTCTAATTCTTGCTGGTGCCAGATGCTCAGTTTAGGAGTACACTCCCTTTCCTAGGTTTTGTAATAAGTGCTGGAAGTTCGAGCATGGTGCCCTCAAATGCACAAGTCTTGTCTCCATGCCCCCATGTGTGGGGACGATGGCCACTCTTAAGACGATGCTTTTCTCCCCAGGCTCGCTGCCTCAATTGTGGTGAGACTCGCCCTACCTTTTCCCACACGTGTATAAACTACAAGCTTGAGGAAGCCGTCCTCAACTTGAAACAGCTCATCTGTTAGCTAGTTTCTTGAAATAATGTGTTTTTTATAACAAATTACAATACCTATATTTAGTTCAGTTTCAGACTTATGGCATGCAAGTTAACAGTATTGCCGGCGCCATGCGCACACCGCAGACTTTGACGTCATGGGGCCAATGGTGCGGGCGAGCGTGCGGCGACGCCTAAATGTGTGTACTCGTTTCGGTTTTATCACCTTAATTCTTGTGCTACGTCCTTCGTTTTGGTATCATTGTGTTCGCAATTAAATTCCCTGCAGATGTATATGCATATAATGTCCAAAAGCCTGGCGAGACTCCCCGCAGCAAAGCCTAAAGTTACCCGTGAACGAGCACCAATTTGCACTCCACAACCTAATGTGTATACTCGTTCAGTTTGATAAGATCAATTTTCATGATATATCGCTCGTTTTGGTATCAAATTGTTCGAAAAGTAAAGGCGCGCATTTTAAAACTAGTCCCATAATAGTAGAGAAATAACTGGAATTTTAACAAATATTTTAAAATTTAAAATTTAGACCCAAAAACGTATTTATAATCTTTCAAGTTTTCTGACATAAAGTTTCGTGTTACATCTTTCATTTTGGTATTAAATTGTGCGCATGTTAAAGGCGCTTATTTTGAAACTATCCTGAAGTTAATCGGATAAAAAATGAATTTTATACAAATATTTGTTGTTGTGGACTTAAGTCCTGACCACAGCTGCGACTCAGGAGATAAAAAATGGACGTGATCGGTGTCCAAAACGAGCAATAGTGTTAATTTAGCTAACTTGACCATTCATCATGTTGGATAATATCTCTATACAATGGTATCCACAAGGGAGATTCTGAAACTCTTGTTAGTGGGCCAGAGGCTTAGGCCCGCGCAGGAAGCGCGGGCCTTTTTCCCTGCAAAAAAAAATAAAAAACCTCTTGCTACAGTTCATCATTTATATTGTTTATCATTGATGCTACAACTGCTGTATTTTTCAGTGTACATTATTAGTGGGGTATAGTTATAGTGCAGCAAACTGTATTAGTGGAATTAAGCAAATTGTCTACACTTGCACTACTGTACTACACTGTGGAACTTAATAAATTTATATTTTTTTATAATTATTATTTATTTATATATATGAGTTCTTACATTCTTGTACAGCCACTAACACGTGTAGCATTTCAGGCAAGTCCTTAATCTTATTGTAATGGGGGGGGGGGGATAATCAAGTAGAGCAAAGTAAAGGAAGAATTCATGTATGTTGACCTTATTTGACCACTCAGTAATTAGAAGGCTTTTTGACATCAAGACCATCAAGAAATAAATCCTTTGAACAAAGGCTAAAAGATCTAAATTTATATTCTTTGAAGCTGAAAACAATTTCAACTATGATAAATAATGGAATGAAACTCAATGGGAACCAGATGCAACACTAATATGGAAAACAAAATGGCCTTGCCTGCAGAGTTGTAAAATACTGGAATAAAATGCCATCTGATGTACAGTAAGTCCAAAACCAATGCAGAGTTTAATGGTACATAATACAAGTACAGTATTTAAAATAACTATAAAACCACTAATAATCTGCTTTTATTTGCAACAGGATATAAATAGGTTAGGCATATAGCACAACCGATCAATGAAATTTCTTTCTTTATTATGCACCCCATACCCATCCCGTGGGCGGTGGTGTAAAGGATTACAGAGGCACAATCGGTTCAGGAACTGAACCCTCTAATATTTAAGCTAAGCAAATATTTTAATTTTTGTTACACAATTATTATTGTTATATGATTGTGTACATGCATATATATGTACATATATATACATATACACATCCATATTCAATCACCTACACAAATCACACATCAATAATCTTTTGTATCATAAATGATTCAACAAGAGGCTCACAACAGTCCCTATACAAGGCACTTTACATCTATGGTGAGTCACAAAGTTACTAGTCTTGCTGCACACACCTACCCAACTGGGCGGTAGTTTACAAACCGTGCATGCATTACCTACAGTAAGCAAATTTTGGATACTTCGCTAAGATTTCGGGCAGCACATCATTATGAATGAAGTACAATACTTACACCATTGATGGTGTTTTCTCATATAGTTATAGTTACCAAAAGTATTATCAAAACAGGAAGATGGGTTGACATGCATGGCATAACCAGGAGGGCACACCCAGCCTCACCATCAGCCCGGCATGCCCAGAGCTAAAGAAATAAATTGTTTAAATTGTGAACAATTATTTACCAAAATACTTTATTTGAAAAAGGATAAAATGTGTAGCGTGTTGCGACCGTAGCCACAGTCACAAACTACTAGTAAAACTTTTATTAATAAAACAGTAGTATTGTTCACAATTGCCGAGGAATATTTTTCAGATTCCTAATAAAGCTTTAGCCTTGACACTGAAATTTGCCCTAATTTCATTAACTGTCCCGACAAATTCCGCCTACTTTACAATCTTGAAACCCTCTACTTCTCTCTCCTACCAAAATCAATTTACTCTACCGAATTTGACCTGTTTCTCCTTTGGTAAAAATTTGCGAACCATTTTGTTACGTGTACATTTGACAGCCCTGTTTCCAATGCTAGTGCAACCACTATGATATGGCATTAGATGCTATGGAAGACAAACAAAACGCTGTTGTAATTTACACAGATTTCGCAAAAGCTTTTGATAAATGTGACCATGGTGTTATTGCACATAAAATGCGCTCAAAAGGAATTACCGGAAAAATAGGCAGATGGATCTACAATTTCCTGACCAACAGAACCCAATGTGTAATAGTCAACAAAATAAAATCCAGCCCATCAACCGTTAAGAGCTCAGTCCCCCAGGGTACTGTGCTTGCTCCAGTACTTTTTCTCATCCTCATATCACGGCAAACCTCCAGTCAGATGTAGATCAGGTCTTTCTATGGGCTACAGAAAATAATATGGTGTTTAACGAAGATAAGTTCCAGCTCATGCGGTATGGAAAAAATGAAAATATAAAAACGGAAACCACGTACAAAACTCAGACAAATCATAACATAGAACGAAAAGGCAATGTAAAGGATCTGGGTGTACTCATGTCGGAAGACCTTACCTTTAAAGAACACAATAAAGTAGCCGTCACAACTGCAAGAAAAATGACAGGTTGGATAACAAGAACTTTTCACACTAGAGATGCTATACCGATGATTACACTTTTCAAAACACTTGTGCTCTCTAGAGTGGAGTACTGCTGCACAATGACAGCCCCTTTCAAAGCTGGAGAAATTGCTGACCTGGAGAGCGTGCAGAGATCCTTTACTGCTAGAATCCACTCAGTAAAACATCTAAACTATTGGGACCGACTAAAGTGCCTAAATCTGTATTCCCTTGAGCGCAGGCGGGAGAGATACATAATAATTTACACGTGGAAAATATTAGAGGGGCTGGTATTGAAAGTATCAACACAGGACAGAACGCGAAACAATGGGTATAAATTAGATAAGTTTAGATTTAGGAAAGACTTGGGTAAATACTGGTTCAGTAACAGGGTTGTTGATTTGTGGAACCAATTGCCGCGTAACATTGTGGAGGTGGGGTCCCTCGATTGTTTCAAGCGCGGGTTGGACATGTATATGAGTGGGATTGGGTGGTTATAAATAGGAGCTGCCTCGTATGGGCCAATAGGCCTTCTGCAGTTACCTTTGTTCTTATGTTCTTATGTGCAGAATACCCCCGTTGGAAAGCAGAGGTGCAACTGGTACTCTGAGAGAGAACTCTATCAACATCAGAGGCCCGAGACTGTTCAACACGTTCCCGCTACACATAAGGGGCATAACTGGCAAACCCCTTACAGTGTTCAAGAGAGAACTGGATAAGCACCTCCAAAGGATACCTGATCATCCAGGCTTGACTCATACGTCAGGCCGCGTCCAACAGCCTGGTTGATCAGTCCAGCAACCAGGAGGCCTGGTCGATGACCGAGCCGCGGGGACGCCGAGCCCCGGAAGCACCTCAAGGTATCCTCAATGTAGCCTTCTCTCTTTTGCTGGGTCGTAGATTCTGATTTTCCTTCACCCACTTTAACAGTGGCTTACTTTCCTGTAAGTAAGTAATTATCAATAGAAGGCACTAAATATCAATAAGGATGCATATACAAGAAAAGCACACAATGTAAATAACATCAGATTCCCCCAAGGATTCTATCGAGGAACATGTGACCGCGAGGGACAGTTTGGAAACAAGATGCGCATATCCTGGAAATCAGAACATTCAACAAGGATATGCACAACTTTAAGAGGGACAATAAGGAGCAGGGTGGTGCTTCATTAAGTGCCCGCGAGTTAAACAGGTATGGTCAATACGTAACCTCGCCAGAGCCATCTCCCACTGCCAGATACGGTAATAGGAGGAAGGCCATGGAGACACGCTACCCATAAGAAAATGCACCTCGTTACCAGTAACAAGACCAGCAATCCTCCCAATGGGCACGGATTGAAGAATGAATAACTGGGTAGAAGTCTTAAGAAACACCCTTGCAGGAAATGGGAGAAGTGCGGATAGACCCGTTAACAGCAGCATGCACACGCTCATTTATATAAAATATATAATTATTAACTTTATGATGATTAAAGTAAAAATTAAGAGTTTCATATAAACCTTATATATGAAATACCTGCTATCTGTGACTGTCCCTTGGGGGCATCCTGGACGAACGAACTAAATATAGGACAAGGTACCCATTGGGGTGAGCTTTGAAGTGGATATAGTTGAAGAATAGCCTGGGTGAGAGGAAACGTCGGAGTTGGAGAGACAGCCAGGGCTAGACCCAGCTGCACGGCGTAAAATGAGGCTTCCTGAACACCAGGCTGGCTTATGCTAGGAGGCAGGGTCCCGAGGGAGGGGCGGCGATGTGAGGTCTTCTTTCCTCTTGATGTGTGGAGTCTTTTCTTCTTTGAAGCTGAAGTCTTCTTTCTTCTTTGTAGCTGAAGTCTTCCGTCTTCTGTCTTCCACGTCGGTCTGCTCAGAAGCTTGCAGGAATTCCACCACCTCAAAAGGAGCAAAATTAGGTCCCCATCCCCCCTAAAGAGTGGGGGAGAGGGCAGCTGGTTGGGCTGAGGGCAGCTGCCCTCAGTGAGTCTCAGGTCTGCATCCTCATGCTATGTCTTCTTTTTCCTTTTCTTTGTTTGTTGTTTGGCTTTGTACTTGACGTAGTCTCTGGGGAAGTGGTCGGCTGTCAGTGTGTATTCGTCACATTCCGTGAAGATTAGTTCGTTTCCAAGCACGCACTCCGTTCCAGGCGCACGCTGTAAGTGTTCCTCATACATAGTTGAATATACGGCTGGTGAGCCGTCGAAACGCAGGAGATCCATGCGCGGTGTTGTTACGTTGCTGATACAGTTTTCTTATTGCTGGAGTATCATAAGCTGGTTGGGCTGGGAGTGGCGAGTTTGTTTCAATGTGGACATAGTCAGTAGAGTCGTCATCAATGTCGACATAGTCAGTAGAGTCGTTATCAGACATGTTGATGTCTACAGCAGCAGTTGGTGGCAGTATCGTTGCAGATGATGTAGTCGCAGGTATGACTGGAGTAATAGGGTCCGGGTTGACAGGTGTCTCTGGCGTGGGGTTGGACTGGTTGAGAGGAGTAACCGGTAAACATGGCCTCTGGAATCACAAAGGTCGGGAGGTTGTTGAGCTTGTACAAGTCGCTGAGTATTTCGTGCCGTTTCTTGAGATCACCACCTGACATTTCTGTTGCGAAGTGAATCAGAGCTGCAACAGTGCTGTCAGGGGTGGCTGGTCGCGGCGTGAGTGAGGACGGCTGGCTGGCTTGGTTGAGAGGTGTCGTCTGGGGCTGAGTGGCTGCCACGGGAGGTCGACGTCCTGGTCCATTAGTTTGGTTGCGCGCCGTTCGCGGCGCCACTTGTCGGGAGGGCTGGGAAGGCTGCTGCTTGTATGTTGAATGCTTTCGATCTTGTAGTAGAATTTCGTGGTCTGGCGTCAGTCATTTTCTTGATTTCCGCCTGTCTGGTGGGGCAGTCTTGAGAGACGGCTGTGTGGTCACCGTTGCAGAGTAAACAACGTTTGGTAGTGGCTTTGCAGGTCCTGTAATGGTGGTCGCCAGCACAGATGCTGCATTTCTGCGGAGGGTTGAGGCACTTCTGAGAATAGTGAGTGTACTGATAACACTTGAAGCACTGGCGCAGGCGGAAATATCGCTGCCTAGCAATCTGGTGGGGTGTGCAGGCCACACCAAAGCATCTGAGGCCGTTGTCGGCCGCAAGAGTAGCCTCTGCAGGAGTCTTGAGGGTGGGCTTCCCGTTCTCACCCTGGTGGATGAGGTGGGCGAGATGGCTGTGAGGGATCGATTCAGAGCGTTGATGATCTTTACGATCTCAGTAGTGGGTTGCTCAGCAATGCTGTCGCTCACTCTGTGAATGAAGATCGTCCTCACTGCATGGAATTGATGATGAGGTAGGAGTGTTAAGCCCTTTGCCTCTAGCGCCGTGAGCGTTTCCGCGGTGAGCTTTATTATCTTACTGTGTTGGCACAATATTTTTTGTTGAATGATGCAGTCATAAATTTAAAACTAATTTCCTGTATAGCAAATATAGTTTATTGTACTCAAATTAGTCGGTGATTATTGTTAGAAGCTCTAGATATTAGTTCCTATAAATGCTGTTCTTTTCTTAGTTTTATAGATTGTGTAACTTCAATTATTAGGTAGATCATTTTCCATTAAATTCTCCCAACAGTTTGCCGAGCTCAATTTTGAGTCCCACTATCACACTGCATTTAATACTTTGACGTATTGCCACTGCCCATCCTCGACCGAAATATATTAGTGTAAAATAATTAGTATCCTCTATTGTTTCGTGTTTTCTTCATACATTGGCGTTTGTTAGTAGTTTCATATTTTGTGTACTGTCGTAAACTCAAACCCAGATTCGTTCTGAATACAATATTTACCCTACTGTATATCATTAGCTTCATGAAATTGTTAGCTTCACACAATCTATTTTTCTCCACCTAGACCAGGGGTCTCCAAACTATGGCCCGCGGGCCACATCCGGCCCGCCACATAATTTCATCCGCCCGCCAAACAAATCCCTGTGTGGTGGCCTTGAAAAAATAATTATCGTACGAATGGCATCGCAGAATTATTCAAAGCTGGGGCTGCTGACTGGTGGCGCTCAGCCCGAGTCAGTTTTCCTCTCTCTCGATAGTGTGACGCACAGATACTAGTACTGGTAGGTATGTGTTGTGCATTACAACCAATCAGTTGTGTATAACTGTATATTGTGGGGATGGAGGGCGAGTGGGGCTTCGCTGCTTCTGTTTCAGGGAGCACAAACACTGTACAATATTCTTTTCTCTGTACTTTGACAATACCTTTATCTTAGTTATACAAAATAGCAATAATACTATTGTAGCCAAAAATATTGCATGTTTAAAATAGTTAAAATGGTAACCATTAAGTTTATCAACGAAAGCTGTTGCCATAATATTTACCACTTTATAATATGCTATGCTTTTTAACACCACATACAAGCTGTTTTTTTCCTGTAGAATTTATTTCATTTATTTTACCCTTATGTTTTCAGATATGGAAAAGATAAAGAAAAGTGGACAGTGAGTGCCGTCAGTTCAATGACGAATGGAAGATAAAGTACTTTTTGTGATAGCAAATGATAAAGCTTTATGCCTCATATGTAGAGACAGTGTTGCTGTTCTGAAGGAATACAATATTCGTCGGCACTATGAATCTAAACATGGCTCAAGTTATTCTCACATCACAGGAGCAGAACGCACTAAAAAGTTTGAATCATTTCAGCACAGTCTGCATTCTCAACAAGCTGTTTTCAGTAAGAAAAAATCTGAAAATGAAACTTCAACTAGAGCCAGTTACAAAGTTGCCTATGTGTTGGCCAAAAAAGGAAAACCTTTCACTGATGGTAGTATCATAAAAGAGTGTATAGTGGAAGCAGCAGGAGAGGTATGTCCAGAAAAAGTAAACCTCTTCAAAATGATAAGTCTTGGGTCAAATACTGTTGCTCGTAGAATTGAAGATTTAGGAGGCGACATAATTCGGCAAATAAAGGAAAAAACAAAAGATTTTGTTGGTATTCTCTTGCGTTGGATGAATCAACTGATGTGTGTGATACTTCTCAGCTCTTAGTATTCATTCGTGGTGTTGATAGTGAATTTAATGTGACCCAAGAATTAGCATCAGTTCACAGCATGCACACCACAACAACTGGAGAGGACATTTTCAATGAAGTAAGTAAAACTATGACAGAATATAACCTGGAATGGAAACAAGTGCAGTGTGTGACAATTGATGGAGGAAAGAATATGTCTGGGACAAAGAAGGGTTTGGTTGGGCAAATTACAACAGCTTGTGAGGTTGGAGGATTCTCAAAACCCATTTTTTTGCATTGCCTTATCCATCAACAAGCATTGTGCCTAAAATATGTTGATATGTCTTGTGTCATGAAACCTGTTGTTTCTGTGGTTAATTTCATTAGATCTCATGCACTCAACCATCGCCAGTTCCGTGATTTCTTGAAAGAAATTGATGCGGAGTTTGTTGACTTGCCTTATTATACAGCAGTTAGATGGCTTAGTTGTGGAAAGGTTTTGCTGCATTTCTTTTAGCTCAGATTAGAAATTGATTTATTTCTCACAGAGAAAAATAAACCTCAGCCATTATTATCAGAATGTGAATGGATTTGGAAATTGGCATTTTTTGCAGATATGACAGGTCATATGAATAACTTGAATCTGAAATTGCAAGGCAAAACAAATTTGATCAGTGACTACTTTGTTCATGTCAAGGCATTCAGAGCAAAACTTGCGCTACTTGAAGGCCAGGTGAAGGTTAAGAATTTTGCTCATTTTCCATGTTGTGAAAAATTTCATGCAGAAAGTAAAGTTGAATTTCCTTTTTCATTTGCAAATGAAATAATTTCAGATTTGAAAAAACAGTTTCAGAAGCGATTTGCTGACCTTGATGCCAAAGCAAATGAAATCAGGCTCTTTCATAATCCATTTGACTGCAATGCTGAAAATCTTCCAACTCAATTTCAAATGGAAATTATTGATCTCCAGGCAGATGACAGACTGAAAGATAAGTATAGAGAAGGAAATCTGATTGAGTTTTATAAATGCCTGCAGCCAGATCAGTTTCCAAATTTGATAAAGTTTGCTTGTAGTTTTGTGTCCATTTTTGGTTCAACATACTTGTGTGAACAAACATTTTCCAAAATGAAGTATGTGAAATCTAACTATCGAGCAAATTTGTCTGATGATCACTTGAAATCAATTCTTACAATTGGCTCATCTAATCTGGAACCTGATTTTAATGAAATTTTGAAGTCAAAACGACAGTATCATTCGTCACACTAATTTGTTTGCATAAAACTAAAGGCAGGAATCTATTTAGTTTACCCTAATTTTTTCCAAAAAGATATGTTTTAATTTTTCCATGTTTATACTTTAATATTTGAGGAAATTAAATTACTGGCACTGATTTTTTTTTTTTTTTCATTTTTTATTCCTTCGGCCCGCATAAATATGGGAAATATATAATGTGGCCCTTACATTGAAAAGTTTGGAGACCCCTGACCTAGACCCTTGAGGTGTACCAATAGGTTTATACTGGAAATCACATGAGAAACATAC
>WNGS01126261.1:0-11944 GCA_020271785.1 Procambarus virginalis | reverse complement strand
ATTCAGCAGTGATCTTTGGTTTTAAATTCTTATAATCATAAAACTCTCAGATCCCTTTAGCAATCAGACTTCGCAATCTCAACACCTGATGTTATTAGAACGCCCGAAGCGTCATCATGTGATATATGAAGATTTTAGATCATCTCAGCTCGTATCTTGTAACTCTATCATCGTTACCTAGCTTCAGAATTTTACATTTATCAGTATTAAAATGCATCTGCCAATCCTTTCAACATTTCAAAAACCTATCTAGATCAACTTGAGTGATAGTGAGTCCTCCTCCGAATTTATTCCCTACCGATTTTCGTATCATCGGCAACTTTGCAAAATGTTGTTACTCAAACCTGAATCTAAATCATTTATATCTAATATAAAGACAGAGGTCCCAAGACAGAAGACATGAGGCACTCCATTACAACAGAGAAAGTTGAGAGAAGGGGCTTAGAATTTCTCCCTGCGGAGTTCCATTTTCCAGTTCTTTGAGTTCGATGTTTTTCCTTGGAATTGACTTTAGCTTCGGTTAAGTAGGCTTCCTTTGGCAAAGCAAAGAGCGAGCGTGTGCTGCCTTATCCACGAGGCAGGACAGTGTAGCTGGAGCACTGGCTAACTCGAAGGCTTTTTCCAGGTCTAGAAAAATAAGGATCAGGTTTGTCATCTGATTTATCCAGGAGGGAGGTAAGGCATGCTGTGGTTCCAACACCTTTTCTGTAGCAAACAAATTTTGGTGTAGTGGATTGGCTTTCCATTCAATTCGATTAAGGGCCATTCTGTCTGCAGTTTTGGCCAGACAACTTCTTAATGAGATGGGTCTGATTTCCTGTGTCTTTAGGTTTTGGAATGGAACTTATAAATGCACTCGATTCCAAGAGAGTGGTCGGAGTTCTTGTCACCATTACTCTGTGATGAGATTCAAAAAGGCTCTTCACCCTTTTCTCCTAGCTTCGCCAGCATGTTGTAAGTGATTTGGTCCTCGCCTGGAGCTGTATTTTTATTTTCTTTGTAGCTCTTCTGGGTTCTTTTAGATTGAAAGGTTTGTCTAGTCGTCAGGTAAGGCTAAGGCATCATCTATTTTTTCCACTTGCTGCTTGAAGCCTTTGTTGGTGAGTAAGAGTTTCTTGAGGAAGTTGAGTGGAAATGGCTCTTGAAGCAAATAGATTGCCTAACCTTTTTGCTTCTTGCACTGGCTGACAGGTGCGGAGCAGGAGGAGATTTTCCTTTGGCCTTTGATCTGCCTCGTGTGCCCAAGGACGTATGCTGATTAGTTTGGCACACACCTGGTGTTGTTATTCAGTTATATCTTGCTCGGTAGGCCCATTTAGAGTATGCAGTTCAGCTTTTGTCGACGTAATATACAATGGATATAAATTCACTTGACAGATCAAGCCTAGAACGAAAGTTATTTCCCCAAGTTAGAAATCTTTAATATGAAAAAAATTGGTGGTGTGTTAGTTTATCAGATCTCGCCCTAGCTGCAGCACACAATACGCTCACATAGCCTGTAGTCGATCGGTGGTCATCATGGTGAGCCCGTAAGTGGAGGCTCTTTAGAGCCATTTTCTGTACCCGGTATCTGATACTAGAGATCTGGGCGATGATGGATGGTTTTCAGCCTGGAGGAGGGCTGGCTATACCAGTAATGGAGCTGGTGTGATTAGTGTAGACCTCTAGGTCTTCCGTATTTTCTTTGCCTGCGACTTTGGCTGAGCAGTTGGCTGTCGCTGGAGTTTGGTGAAGTGGCCTCCATGAGGAAGTCTTGAACCGTGTATGTGTCGATTTGTGATGCGGCGCTGAAGCTCCTACTATGACTTTTCCGTTCCGTCTAAGGAGTCCATAACCTCCGTAGTGGGTGTTTTTGTCTTTGCGCCATGGAGCTCAGCCTTAGGTAGGCGTAGGTGTCGTTGATTGGTGGTTGTAGGCATTTCAAGAGCGCTGGTGGTGCTGTTATCGTTTTTAGACAGCACGTCTGCTAGCGTGGCTGCTGAGACTGTGATGGTAGGAGTGTTTGGAGCTGGAGAAGGAATTACTTCTGTTTGTGTTGCCCGGGTCATGGGCGGTTCTGGAGTCGGTGTTGAAGTTGACCTCACGGTCGTCCTGGTGGTAGTCCTCGGAGTGGTAGAGGGAGGCAGTGAGATTTACGCTAGTGTCTATGATGGGGGCCCAGGCCATTTGTCTATGTTATAATGCGTTTAGGTTCCCTAACATAAGCGCTGGTTTGTCAGGTCCCCCCCCCCCCTCACGTCATGCAAGGCCGTTTCGCTAGTTAAGAAGACCAGGGATAATGCCTGGCAGCGTGATGGCATGGGGGCTGTGAAGGAGCCTGTGGGACCTGGGGTCCCCAATGAGAAGGCTGTGTCGCCTGCCTGGAGGAGCCACATGTTGGTAGGACCGGAAAGTCTTCTGGGCGAGTAGGGAGAACTAAGGGTTGAACGCTTGGGGCTCTGGTCGAGGAGGTAGAAGGCTTGTTTCTCTTGGCTTCAACCTGGGCCTTGATGCTTTCCAGTCTGCGGGGGCAGCGGTAGGAAATTGCAGGGTGAATGCCATCACAGCATGCAGCGATGGACTGTTGCCCGTTGCATCTGGATGTAGTGATTGTTCCAGTGCGCAGAGGCTGCACCTCTGGACGGGGTGCTGACACTGGTTGGTCGGGTGGGAGAGCTCGTAGCACTTAAAGCACTGATGGATCTCCTGTGTATCGTTCCTTTTTTATTTGGGGGGTTGGTATTTTTAGGCCGAAGCAGTAGAATCCTTGGTGTGGCAGCCTGGGTGTGCCGCAGGCTATGGGGGTGAACGTAATCTTCATTGATGTTTGTCGGTGTTGCAGAACTCCAGGTTGAATACCGACATGTTTGGATTTTCGTCCTCGAAATTGACCATGATATGATGTTGAGGTCGCTCACCGATCCACTGGCTGGTCCTGCTGGTATAAACAGTTCTTCCGGCCAGGTACTGACGTGGGAAGTGAGGATGTAGGTGTTGCTCTTTGCGAAGAAGGACCATCGTTAGAATGAGGAGTTTTTCTCAGCTCCTCTTCACATGAAAGTAGAGCACGATATCTTTCACACCTTCCTGACTCAATGTCAGCGGGTTGAGGCCAGGTACTTCCCTCAGGACCTTTAAAATATTGCTTTTTCGATAGCATGACCGCCAAGTGGAGTCGCTCTGACCTTAATACGTTTGGGTCGCATTGTGACCCAAACACTGCGCCCTGTGATTGCGTTTAGGCGGGAGATGTCTCTCCCGTTCGCCTGTGGCTGTGGGTTACTGCCGTCCCGTGGAGAGGCTCGACGGTGATCGCGGGGTGTACTACGTATCGATATGAAGAAAGACTTAACAAAGCTAAAATTGCCTTCACTGGAAAGGCGAAGGAGTTAGGGGTGACATTGATAGATGTTTACATGTGGATGAATGGACAAGGGTTATATGAATGGGTATTAAAAGTATCAAACACAGATAGAACACGAAACAATAGGTATAATTTGGATAAGTTTAGATTTTGGAAAGACTTGGGGAAATACTGGTTTGGTAACAGGGCTGTTTGATTTGTAGATCCAATTACTGTATAACGTAGTGGAAGTGGGATCCCTCGATTGTTTCAAGCGTGGATTGGACATGTATATGGAGCTAGGATTATTGGGTAGTTATAAATAGGAGCTGCCTCGTATGGGCCAATGGGCCTTCTGCAGTTCCCTTTGTTCCTTATGTTACATATGATGGGTGGTTATAAACAGGAGCTGCCTCGTATGGGCCAATATGCCTCTGCAGTACCTGGTTGATACCTGGTTGATGGGGTTCTGGGAGTTCTTCTACTCCCCAAGCCCGGCCCGAGGCCAGGCTTGACTTGTGAGAGTTTGGTCCACTAGGCTGTTGCTTGGAGCGGCCCGCAGGCCCACATACCCACCACAGCCCGGCTGGTCCGGAACTCCTTGGAGGAATAAATCTAGTTTCCTCTTGAAGATGTCCACGGTTGTTCCGGCAATATTTCTTATGCTTGCTGGGAGGACGTTGAACAACCGCGGACCTCTGATGTTTATACAGTGTTCTCTGATTGTGCCTATGGCACCCCTGCTCTTCACTGGTTCTACTGTGTTATTTGGGACCTGGCCCTCCAGTATCTTCCAGGTGTATATTATTTGATATCTCTCTCGTCTTCTTTCTAGTGAGTACATTTGGAGAGCTTTGAGACGATCCCAATAATTTAGGTGCTTTATCGCGTCTATACGTGCTGTATATGTTCTCTGTATTCCCTCTATTTCAGCAATCTCTCCTGCTCTGAAGGGGGAAGTGAGTACTGAACAGTACTCAAGACGGGACAGCACAAGTGACTTGAAGAGTACAAGCATTGTGATGGGATCCCTGGATTTGAAAGTTCTCGTAATCCATCCTATCATTTTTCTGGCTGTCGCAATATTTGCTTGGTTATGCTCCCTAAACGTTAGGTCGTCAGACATCATTATTCCCAAATCCTTTACATGCTGTTTTCCTACTATGGGCACATTTGATTGTGTTTTGTACCCTGTATTATGTTTAAGGTCCTCATTTTTACCGTACCTGAGTACCTGGAATTTGTCACTGTTAAACATCATATTATTTTCTGATGCCCAGTCGAAAACTTTATTAATATCAGCTTGAAGTTTTTCAATGTCTTCAGCCGAGGTAATTTTCATACTGATTTTTGTGTCGTCTGCAAAGGATGATACGAAGCTGTGACTTGTATTTTTGTCTATATCTGATATGAGAATAAGGAAAAGCAGCGGTGCAAGGACTGTACCCTGAGGTACAGAGCTTTTAACTGCACTTGGACTAGATTTTATATGGTTGACCGTTACTCGCTGAGTCCTGTTTGACAGAAAACTGAGTATCCAGCGTCCTACTTTACCGGTTATTCCCATTGACTTCATTTTGTGTGCTATCACGCCATGGTCACATTTATCGAAAGCCTTTGCGAAGTCCGTGTATATCACATCAGCATTCTGTTTTTCTTCTAATGCCTCAGTGACTTTATCGTAGTGCTCAAGTAGCTGTGAGAGGCACGATCTTCCCGCTCGAAATCCATGTTGGCCTGGGTTGTGAAGGTCATTGGTCTCCATGAAATTGGTGACCTGACTCCTAATCACTCTCTCAAATACTTTTATTATGTGCGATGTTAGTGCAACTGGTCTATAATTCTTTGCCAATGCTTTGCTCCCTCCCTTGTGTAGAGGGGCTATGTCTGCTACTTTAAGTGCATCTGGTATCTCCCCCGTGTCCAAGCTCTTCCTCCACACTATACTGAGTGCCTGTGCTACCGGCACTTTGCATTTCTTTATAAATATTGAATTCCATGAGTCTGGACCTGGGGCCGAGTGCATGGGCATGTTTTCAATTTCTCTTTCAAAATTTAGTGCGCTCGTGTTGATATCAGTTATATTTACAGGGTTTGGATATCCCGCATAAAGAAATTGTCTGGATCTTCTACTTTCATGTTGTTTATTGGAGTGCTAAACATGTCCTCATACTGCTTTTTTAGGATTTCACTAATTTCTTTGTCATCCTCCGTGTATGAACCTTCACTTGTACGAATAGGTCCAATACTGGCAGTAGTTTTTGCTTTTGATTTCGCATATGTGAAGAAGTATTTTGGATTTTTCTTTATTTCCTGAATTGCTTTCTGTTCTAACTGCCTTTCTTCAGTTTCATATGAGTGTTTCAATTTCCGCTCGATTTCTTCAATCTCCCTATTTAAATTATTCCTTCTTTGACGGGAAATTCGTGTCTGCATAAGCAGTTCCGTTATTCTTTTCCTGCGTTTATAGTGTCTTCTGCGTTCTCTTTCTACGTTGGATCTCTTTCTGGCTTTCCTCAAAGGAACATGTTTCAGACAGACTTGATACGCTTCCGAAGTCAGTTTTTCTATTCCTTCTGTAGGACTTTTATTACTTAAAACAGTTTCCCATGGAATGTTTTTAAGTTCCCTGTTTATTATCTCCCAGTCTATCCTTTTATTATTAAAATTGAATTTACTGAATAGCCCCTCTCGCTTTATCAACGTTTTAGGTCTATTCTGAGTATTGATGGTAGTTTGCACTTCAATGAGCTTGTGATCTGAATATGTGGTATCTGATATCGTAATGTCTCTGATAATGTCTTCATTGTTCGTAAAGACCAGATCTAGAATATTTTCATTTCTCGTTGGCTCCGATATCTGCTGAGTGAGTGAAAATTTGTCACAGAATCTAAGTAGTTCTCTAATCTGTGGTTGGTTAGGTCCTGATAGATTCCCTGGTATAATATTATTGTTTGCTATTCTCCACCTGAGACTAGGCAAGTTGAAGTCACCTAAGAAGATAATATCAGGTATTGGGTTCTCCAAATTATCAAGGCTATTCTCTATTTTGTTTATCTGTTCTGTGAATTCCTCAGCCGTTGCATCTGGCGGTTTGTATATTAGAATAATCACTAAATTTATTTTCTCTATTTTTAATCCCAGTACCTCTATCACCTCATTTGTAACGTTTAGGAGCTCCGAGCACACAAGGTCTTCCCTAATATACAGACCCACTCCTCCATGTGACCTAATTTTCCTATCACACCTGTATAGGTTATATCCTGGAATCCAGATCTCACTGTCCAAGAATTCCCCTGCATGGGTTTCTGTGAAAGCTCCAAATACTGCATTTGACTCCGTGAGGAGGCCATTTATGAACTGTACTTTATTGTTGGTTCTTGTTTTCAGTCCTTGTATGTTGGCAAAGATGAATGAGGTTACTCTATTAGTGATAGTTTGACTGGGAGACTTTTTCGGCAAGCCCATTATGCGTGGACATATTGAGTTTGTTCTGACCAGTGCTGATTGTTGTAGGGCAGTTGCCTGTTGTAGTTGTGGTTCCCTTTCGGTGTGTAGTTGTATCTGTAATTCTGGTATGCAAGTGGGTCTGGCATCCAGTTCCATACATTCTCCATGCTCCTCCTTTTGAATTCTCTTTCGGTCTGGTATAAAAAATTTATCGAATTTCCTCCAAATTCATTATCCTGCTTGCCACTCTTTATGTAGCGTTCCGTGCCTTTCACGTGAAAGTATGGGCAGCTGAGGTCATAGCATTTTCTGTCCTCCAGTGAGGTTTGGCACATCTCAGGATGGAAAAACCTACATATTGATCCAAATCGACACTCACCTTTCCTAAGCATATTTAAACATTTTTTGGGATGTTGATAACTGCATTCTAATCCTTTCTTATTACCAGCATATCTATGTCTGCATATGCCCTTTGCATAAAATTTGCATAAGTCTGTCCTTCTGTTCTGACTTCTCTATCGGGAACCGTTGTAGTGTCTGTACCTACCGAGCTGTCAGTGCTGTCTGTTACACTTTCTAGTTTACTGTCATCCACATCCGGGCCTACTGAGTCAGAGTTTACAACTTCCTGAGTTTCAGCCTCAGTTTCATCCCTGACTATAGCCTCCGCCCCTGGTATATTACAATTGTTGTTCCTTTCCCACTCCTCCTGGATGGCTGGTAGGCTTCCAATGAACGATGTTTTCCGTTCATGCGTCATGTTATCTAGAAGGTTTTTTAGGATATTCCAAGCTGGCTGGTCATGTTTACACACCCAGAGCAAGTGGCCAGCTCTCAGTGCCGCAGTGTTACTCACTCCTGCACAAGCCGAATGAAATCTATTCTTACAGATATAACATTCAATTCCCGTTGCCTTCGACTTTAAGGAGATGTTACAGTGGCCACAAATTTGTTTATTTACTCCCATTTTGCCTTGTTTTGTTGTATATATCTATATATTTATAATATATGTATACCGTATGTTTGTAATAGTATATATGTTTATTTGTTCTACAGTATGGTCAGTACTTATCACACGGTCGAGGGTGAGGGAGGGTCCCAGAGGCTGTACCGTTGACACTTGTTGTCCCAGGCCGCGGCTGGAGGCCCTCAGTTGCCAGTTACTTGGGTTATAACACTGATATATTAATTCGCTTGTATTACAATAAGGGATTTTCTGCTTTATTCCCGACTTGCAATAGTATTCACTTTCTCTATTACTAATTTCTCGATCCACAGTCCCCTATTACACTTGTTGGAAACCAATTTGCTAGTAAGCACACACACACACGGTGGCCACACAGGATGTGGGCCTAAGGGCTGGGTTCTGGCACCACGAGGTGGACTCCACACAAAATTCACTTGTTATTTCCTTAAAGCACAAAAGTCGGATGTCAATCACTATGGTATATTGTTTAATAAGTTGAGACGCACTTTATGAGTTATCTGACTGTGTTTAGTTCCTGTATCACTGAAATATCCCGAGATATATAGTGTTTTTCACAGAGCTCGTGCTCACGTGTGCTTCCCCTCCCCACACCTGCTTCCCCTCCCCACAGTTACCTTTGTTCTTAAATTCTTTTTAATTAATCATCAATTAATTTTATAAAATATTCTGCTTCATTATTCCCTGTTCAGTTAGTCCAGTTTATTCCACTAAAATTAGTCACCCATGACAAATGCTGTTTGTCCTAGATGCTCTAGATATTTCATCCCATAGGCGCTTTGCTTACATTCTGTCTAAGTTTGGTGGCCTGTATTGCTTTGCTTCTATTGTATTGTATTGCCTGAATTGTATTACTCCTTTTATAAGATTTATAGCTTTTTCGCTTAATTCTAGTCAAATAGTTGCTGTGTGTAGTTCACTTTTGATTCCCTCTTTAAGACTTCATTTCAAATTTTCCCTTACATAAATGGCTACTCGTCCACCTCGTCTAATATATCTGTGTGGAATAACTTATAATCGTTTATTTCATATTCAGCTAATAGTTCTCTGTTCATCCATGTTTCGTAAGTGCAATAATTTATATTTTTTCTGTGCAAAAACATAAATTATTGCACATGTAGTTGGACTGATTGAAGAAATTCATATTTATTTGGTCCTGGCAAGATTACACGATAATACTTTCTTATAACATTTATTTTACAATTACACAAAAATTAATAGACAAAATACAATATTTAAGGAATTCAATAAGTCCATTATTGAATACCAATAAAGTCCTTAAGCTTAAAGTTCAGCTCTGGGGACTGATGCCCTCGCATCCAGGAGAATGCCCCACAAGACTTTCCTTCCGAGGCGAATGACTTTCTTGGTAAATGGTTCAGACGGTTTGATGAATTCTGGGACAAGTTGCGACGACATGTTGGGCTTGGGGTCTGCTAGCTGCAGCTGCGACGGCATATGGGGCTCTGGGTCTGCTGGTTGCAAGGACATCTTGGACTCTTGGTCTGCTGGCTGCGACGTCATATGGGACTCTGGGTCTGCTGGGTGTGAGAACAATTCAGCATCCCGCATGCTAAGACGTCGTGTGAAGGCGAAGCTGACATTCATCAGGACCAATAGGACGAAGATCTTCATCCTTGCTGTTTCTGCTTCACAAGACCACAGTTGTGTGGTTTCTACAGCCATATATCCTGGCCATATATTCCCCGCTCTTCACCTCTTTCTCATTCTAATGGGATTGACTTTCCCATTCCCATTTCCAATTCAAAATCCTTTTGTGCCACGCTCTATTTTTACCTATAGGGTTCTTCATACCTATCGTTATCCATTTCGGGTCATTATTATTCGATGTAATCAATTTGTTTAGAGTGTAAGTGCTTCATTCATAATGATGTGCTGCCAGTAATATTGGCGGTTGAGTGAGGCGGCGTCATCACCAATGAATTACTGACATAGTTGTCTCGGGGCAATAATAGGCATTGGAGGAGGAGGAGGAGGAACATATGAATACATAAGGAAGTTGCAAAGAGCCATTTGTTATCTTCGGCGCAGTTACTGTCAATATCCACCAAAATTTATTTATACATATGTCTCTCCTCTGCCTGAAAGAAGCTCGTAATCTAAAGTCTATAATGATACCTGATATTTAATACCACAGTTCATATTCTCTAGTCTCATATTATTACCCAGGTACTTTGCATATTTAAACGTATGCAATTCATATGATTCATTGTTTCTGCTCTATTTTGTGTAGATATATTTAACACCTTTATAATGTATCCTAGAAGATACGGACATAAGAGCAAAGGTAACTGCAGAAGGCCTGTTGGCTCATATGAGGCAGCTCCTATTTATTACATAAGAACATAAGAACAAAGGCAACTGCAGAAGGCCTATTGGCCCATACGAGGCAGCTGCTATTTATAACCACCCAATCCCGCTCATATACATATGCAATCCAAGCTTGAAGCAATCGAGGGACCCCACCTCCACAATGTTACGCGGCAATTGGTTCCACAAATCAACGACCCTGTTACTGAACCAGTATTTACCCAAGACTTTCCTAAATCTAAACTTATCTAATTTATACCCATTGTTTCGTGTTCTGTCTTGTGTTGATACTTTTAATACCCTATTAATATCCCCTTTGTTATGTCCATTCAACCACTTATAAACCTCTATCATGTCACCCCTAACTCTTCGCCTTTCCAGTGAATGTAACTTAAGCTTAGTTAATCTTTCTTCATATGAAAGATTTCTAATTTGGGGAATTAACTTAGTCATCCTACGCTGGACACGTTCAAGTGAATTTATATCCATTCTATAATATGGCGACCAAAACTGAACTACATAATCTAAATGGGGCCTAACTAGAGCAAGATATAGCATGAGAACCACATAAGAACATAAGAACAAAGGCAGCTGCAGAAGGCCTATTGGCCCATACGAGGCAGCTCCTATTTACAACCACCCAATCCCACTCATATACATGTCCAACCCATGCTTGAAACAATCGAGGGACCCCACCCCCACAATGTTACGCGGCAATTGGTTCCACAAATCAACAACCCTGTTACTGAACTAGTATTTACCCAAGTCTTTCCTAAATCTAAACTTATCCAATTTATACCCATTGTTTCGCGTTCTGTCCTGTGTTGATACTTTCAATACCCTATTAATATCCCCTTTGTTATGTCCATTCATCCACTTGTAAACCTCTATCATGTCACCCCTAACTCTTCGCCTTTCCAGTGAATGCAAATTAAGCTTTTTAATCTTTCTTCATATGAAAGATTTCTAATTTGGGGAATTAACTTAGTCATCCTACGCTGGACACGTTCAAGTGAATTTATATCCATTCTATAATATGGCGACCAAAACTGAACTGCATAATCTAAATGGGGCCTAACCAGAGCAAGATATAGCTTGAGAACCACACCAGGTGTCTTGTTACTTACGCTGCGATTAATAAATCCGAGTGTCCGATTTGCCTTATTACGAACATTTATGCATTGATCCTTTTGTTTTAAATTCTTACTAATTATAACTCCCAGATCCCTTTCGCAATCCGACTTCGCAATCTCAACACCATCTAGCTCGTATCTTGTAACTCTATCATCATTACCTAGCCTCAGAACTTTACATTTGTCAGCATTAAACTGCATCTGCCAGTCCTTTGACCATTTCAAAACCCTATCTAGATCAACTTGAAGTGATAGTGAGTCCTCCTCCGAATTAATTTCCCTACCGATTTTCGTATCATTGGCAAATTTGCAAATGTTGCTACTCAAACCTGAATCTAAATCATTTATATATATTATAAACAACAGAGGTCCCAAGACAGAGCCTTGAGGCACTCCACTTACAACATTTTCCCACTCTGACTTGACTCCATTTATACTAACTCTCTGTTTCCTTTGATATAGCCATGCCCTAATCCAGCTTAATATAGCACCACCAATACCATGAGCCTCTATCTTTTAATCAGTCTTTCATGTGGCACTGTATCGAAAGCTTTGCTAAAGTCAAGGTACAAAAAAATCAAATCGTACCACTATCAACTGCCTCAACTATGCTAGAATAAAAAGATAACAAATTTGTTAAACATGAACGGCCATTTATAAAACCATGTTGCGACTCAATTATTAATTTATGTTTTTCAAGATGAAGACGAATTTTATTTGCTA
>WNGS01126234.1:44735-57714 GCA_020271785.1 Procambarus virginalis | reverse complement strand
CCACCAGTGGCTCATGGACCACCAGTGGCTCATGGACCACCAGTGGCTCTGGACCACCAGTGGCTCATGGACCACCAGTGGCTCATGGACCACCAGTGGCTCATGGTCCACCAGTGGCTCATGGACCACCAGTGGCTCATGGACCACCAGTGGCTCATGGACCACCAGTGGCTCATGGACCACCAGTGGCTCATGGACCACCAGTGGCTCCTGGACCACCAGTGGCTCATGGACCACCAGTGGCTCATGGACCACCAGTGGTTCATGGACCACCAGTGGCTCATGGACCACCAGTGGCTCATGGACCACCAGTGGCTCATGGACCACCAGTGGCTCATGGTCCACCAGTGGCTCCTTGACCACCAGTGGCTCATGTCCACCAGTGGCTCATGGACCACCAGTGGCTCATGGACCACCAGTGGCTCATGGACCACCAGTGGTTCATGGTCCACCAGTGGCTCATGGACCACCAGTGGCTCATGGTCCACCAGTGGCTCATGGACCACCAGTGGCTCATGGACCACCAGTGGCTCATGGACCACCAGTGGCTCATGGACCACCAGTGGCTCATGGACCACCAGTGGCTCATGGACCACCAGTGGCTCATGGACCACCAGTGGCTCATGGACCACCAGTGGCTCATGGACCACCAGTGGCTCATGGACCACCAGTGGCTCATGGACCACCAGTGGCTCATGGACCACCAGTGGCTCATGGACCACCAGTGGCTCATGGACCACCAGTGGCTCATGGACCACCAGTGGCTCATGGACCACCAGTGGCTCATGGACCACCAGTGGCTCATGGACCACCAGTGGCTCATGGACCACCAGTGGCTCATGGACCACCAGTGGCTCATGGACCACCAGTGGCTCATGGACCACCAGTGGCTCATGGACCACCAGTGGCTCATGGACCGCCAGTGGCTCATGGACCACCAGTGGCTCATGGACCACCAGTGGCTCATGGACCACCAGTGGCTCATGGTCCACCAGTGGCTCATGGACCACCAGTGGCTCATGGACCACCAGTGGCTCATGGTCCACCAGTGGCTCATGGTCCACCAGTGGCTCATGGTCCACCAGTGGCTCATGGACCGCCAGTGGCTCATGGACCGCCAGTGGCTCATGGACCACCAGTGGCTCATGGACCACCAGTGGCTCATGGACCGCCAGTGGCTCATGGACCACCAGTGGCTCATGGACCACCAGTGGCTCATGGACCACCAGTGGCTCATGGTCCACCAGTGGCTCATGGACCACCAGTGGCTCATGGACCACCAGTGGCTCATGGACCACCAGTGGCTCATGGACCACCAGTGGCTCATGGACCACCAGTGGCTCATGGACCACCAGTGGCTCATGGACCACCAGTGGCTCATGGACCACCAGTGGCTCATGGACCACCAGTGCTCATGGACCACCAGTGGCTCATGGACCACCAGTGGCTCATGGACCACCAGTGGCTCATGGACCACCAGTGGCTCATGGTCCACCAGTGGCTCATGGTCCACCAGTGGCTCATGGACCACCAGTGGCTCATGGTCACCAGTGGCTCATGGACCACCAGTGGCTCATGGACCACCAGTGGCTCATGGACCACCAGTGGCTCATGGTCCACCAGTGGCTCATGGACCACCAGTGGCTCATGGACCACCAGTGGCTCATGGTCCACCAGTGGCTCATGGTCCACCAGTGGCTCATGGACCACCAGTGGCTCATGGACCACCAGTGGCTCATGGACCACCAGTGGCTCATGGACCACCAGTGGCTCATGGACCACCAGTGGCTCATGGACCACCAGTGGCTCATGGACCACCAGTGGCTCATGGTCCACCAGTGGCTCATGGACCACCAGTGGCTCATGGACCACCAGTGGCTCATGGTCCACCAGTGGCTCATGGACCACCAGTGGCTCATGGACCACCAGTGGCTCATGGACCACCAGTGGCTCATGGACCACCAGTGGCTCATGGACCACCAGTGGCTCATGGTCCACCAGTGGCTCATGGTCCACCAGTGGCTCATGGTCCACCAGTGGTTTACTTATAACTAGTTGAAAGTGTGGATCAAGAGTAAGGAATCCGTAGCATAAAGGCGTATGTGGCCTTCATAAAGAAATCCAAATTTTGTTTAAAAATCAGTTTTTCTTGTATATTTTTTCCTTGATTATTATTATAATGTTCACTATTGTTAACTAAAGGCGGGTAGTTACTTGGCTGCCCTCGGGTCACTTCCCCAACCATCTTCACTCCTCTCTCATCTCTCTTTTCCTATTCCCATCTCCTCCATCTCTCCCAATCTCTTATCCTCTTTCATCCTCCCTCACAATCTTTCCCTCTCCCTTTCTCCTCCTCTCTCCAGCTGTCTCACGTTCTCTCCTTCTCTACTTCCCTCTCCTCAAACATCCCCCCCTTCTCCTTCCTTCTCTCCCTATCTTTGTCTCTGTCTCTTTCTCTGTGTCTGCCCCTTTCTCTGTGTCTGCCCCTACTTTACTCTCTGAGTGTTGTTATCTGTCGCTGTTTTCTCTGTCGGTCTTCCTGCCTCACTCTCTTATCCGGTCTTTCTGCAGGCTTGTTTTTGTGTGTCTCTCCTTCTCATTCTATTCATTCAAACAAATATAAAGTTTCCCATAGATGGGCAGATGGTCACCCTTAGTGAGAAGACTAGTCATGTGAAATATTAAAAAATAATATTAGAAAAACATGCAATAAAAAAATATAAAAATAGTTTCGTGTTTTATGGTGCTATGGCCAAATTATAAATAGCTGAAAATTTATCTTAATTTTCCCGATATCAGGGAAGAATTTTGTATATTGCTATAACAGACATTGTATGAAATTTTTGCTTTCAGAATATTTTGCCAGTCACAGCCAGCAGGTAGTGCCAAAAAACGTCACGAGGGTCATTATGTCACCATGGCATGCTGTTCCCTCTTGAATTTTATCGACCTTGATCAGCCTATGCCCTTCAAGTACCCAAGACAATTCACCCTGCAAAGTTGGGTGAGACAAGTCTTAAGCGTCTGGCCTTTTAACCTTGAAACTTGGACAAAACACAAATAAACAAACAAACAAGCAGACATAATGCCTTTTAGATTAAAAAAACATAAAAAAAAAAAATGTACTCTTCAGCTCAGAAAATATTAATCATTCTCTTCTCTTTTTTGCTACAAACAGTGAATTTTAAAGCAAAAGTTGTGTTGGACCGATGACAGTAAGTCTTTGAAATATCAAAGGATATTTTCAGGCACACTACTATACAACAGTAAACTAGGCGGCCTTATGAATACTTCACTCAGTAAAATATGGCTTTCGTATAACATAAGCTTCCACAACCTGCTCCTTAGTACATTCCATTTTTCCAATACTCTCACACTAAAAGAAAACTTCCTAACATCTCTGGGACTCATCTGAATTTCCAACTTACACCCATGTCCCCTCGTTCTGTTTCTATTCCGGGTAAACATTTCGTCTATGTCCACTCTGTCAATTCCCCCTGAGTTTTTTTATACGTTCCTATCATGTTTCCCTTTCCCTTCTTTTTTCTAGTGTCGTCAGGTTCAGTTCCTTCAGGCGCTCTTCATACCCCATCCCTCGTAACTCTGGGACGAGCTTCGTCGCAAGCTCTGAACCTTTTTCAGTTTCCTTATGTGTTTCTTCAGGTGGGGACTCCATGATGGGCGGCATACTCAAAGACTGGCCTCACGTGGGCAGTGTAATGCGCCCTAAAAAACCTTCTCACTCAGGTTTCTGAATGATGTTCTAACTTTTGCCAGTGTAGAGTACGCTGCTATCGTTATCCTATTAATATGTGCCTGAGGAGTTAAATTAGGAGTTACGTCCACGCCCAGGTCTCTTTCTCGAGTCGTCACAGGTAGGCAGTTCCCCTTCATTGTGCACTGTCCCTTTGGTCTCCTGTCACCTAATCCCATCTCCATAACCTAATCTATAATCTATAACATAATCTATAACATAATCTCCTTTAACATAAAAATTAATATAGCATAACATTAATCTATAACATAATCTGCATAATCATTTACTCGTGTTGAACTCCAGTAGCCATTTCTCTAACCATCTCTGCAACCTGTTCAAGTCCTCTTGGAGGATCCTACAGTCCTCATCTGTCACAACCCTTCTCATAAATTTTGCGTCATCCGCGAACACCGACATGTAAGATTCTACTCCTGTAAACATGTCATTAACGTATATTAGAAACAGAATTGGCCCAGCACCGATCTTTGAGGTACTGCACTCGTTACTGTTCGCCAGTCCGACTTCTCGCCCCTTACCGTTACTCTCTGGCTCCTTCCTATTAGGTAGTTCCTTATCCATGCTAAGACCTTTCCGCTTACTCCTGCCTGCTTCTCAAGTTTGAACAGCAGTCTCATGTGCGGTACTGTATCAAAAGCTTTTTGGGAGTCGAGTGTGTGTGTGTATGTGTGTGTGTGTGTGTGTGTGTGTGTGTGTGTGTGTGTGTGTGTGTGTGTGTGTGTGTGTGTATTCACTTAGTTGTATTCACTTAGTTGTATTTTACGGGGGTTGAGCTTTGCTCTTTCGGCCCGCCTCTCAACTATCAATCAACTGTTTACTAACTACACTAACTACCTTTTTTTTTTTTTTTTTTTTTTTCCCCACACCACACACACACACACCCCAGGAGCAGCCCGTGACAGCTGACTAACTCCCAGGTACCTATTTACTGCTAGGTAACAGGGGCATACAGGGTGAAAGAAACTTTGCCCATTTGTTTCTGCCGGGTGCGGGAATCGAACCCGCGCCACAGAATTACGAATCCTGCACGCTATCCACCAGGCTACCTGGCCCCCTACCTGTGTGTGTGTGTGTGTGTGTGTGTGTGTGTGTGTGTGTGTGTGTGTGTGTGTGTGTGCATGTGTATACTCACCTAGTTGTACTCACCTAGTTGTGCTTGCGGAGGTTGAGCTTTGGATCTTTGGTCCCGCCTCTCAACCGTCAATCAACAGGTGTACAGGTTCCTGAGCCTATTGGGCTCTATCATATCTACACTTGAAACTGTGTAAGGAGTCAGCCTCCACCACATTACTTCCTAATGCATTCCATTTGTCAACCACTCTGACACTAAAAAAGTTCTTTCTAATATCTCTGTGGCTCATTTGGGCACTCAGTTTCCACCTGTGTCCCCTAGTGCGTGTGCCCCTTGTGTTAAATAGCCTGTCTTTATCAACCCTGTCGATTCCCTTGAGAATCTTGAATGTGGTGATCATGTCCCCCCTAACTCTTCTGTCTTCCAACGAAGTGAGGTTAATTCCCGTAGTCTCTCCTCGTAGCTCATACCTCTCAGCTCGGGTACTAGTCTGGTGGCAAACCTTTGAACCTTTTCCAGTTTAGTTTTATGATTGACTAGATATGGCCTCCATGCAGGAGCCGCATACTCCAGGATTGGTCTGACATATGTGGTATATAATGTTCTGAAAGATTCCTTACACATGTTTCTAAAGGCCGTTCTTATGTTAGCCAACCTGGCATATGCTGCTGATGTTATCCTCTTGATATGAGCTTCAGGGGACAGGTCTGGCGTGATATCAACCCCCAGGTCTTTCTCTCTCTCTGACTCTTGAAGTATTTCATCTCCCAAATGATACCTTGTATCTGGTCTCCTGCTTCCTACCCCTATCTTCATTACATTACATTTGCTTGGGTTAAACTCTAACAGCCATTTGTTCGACCATTCCTGCAGCTTGTCCAGGTCTTCTTGAAGCCTCAAGCTGTCCTCCTCTGTCTTAATCCTTCTCATAATTTTGGAGTCGTCAGCAAACATTGAGAGGAATGAGTCTATACCCTCTGGGAGATCATTTACGTATATCAGAAACAGGATAGGTCCAAGTACAGAGCCCTGTGGGACTCCACTGGTGGCTTCACGCCAGTCTGAGGTCTCACCCCTCACTGTAACTCTCTGCTTCCTATTGCTTAGGTACTCCCTTATCCACTGGATCGCCCTACCAGTTACTCCTGCCTGTTTCTTCAGCTTATGCATCAACCTTTTATGGGGTACTGTGTAAAAGGCTTTCCGACAGTACAAAAAAATGCAGTCCGCCCATTCTTCTCTTTCTTGCTTAATCTTTGTCACCTGATCGTAGAATTCTATCAAGCCTGTAAGGCAAGATTTACCCTCCCTGAACCCATGTTGATGGGTTGTCACGAAGTCTCTTCTCTCCAGATGTGTTACCAGGTTTTTCTCACAATCTTTTCCATCACCTTGCATGGAGAAGATTCTCCATCTTCTCTCCAATCTTCTCCATCACCTTGCACCTTGCGCTCACACACATACACACACACACACACATACACACACACACACACACACACACACACACACACACACACACACACACACACAACACACACACACACACACACACACACACACACATACATGTGTGTGTGTGTGTGTGTGTGTGTGTACTCACCCATTTGTACTCACCTATTTGTGCTTGCAGGATCGAGCATTGACTCTTGGATCCCGCCTTTCCAGCTATCGGTTGTTTACAGCAATGACTCCTGTCCCATTTCCCTATCATACCTAGTCTTAAAAGTATGAATAGTATTTGCTTCCACAACCTGTTCCCCAAGTGCATTCCATTTTTCCACTACTCTCACGCTAAAAGAAAACTTCCTAACATCTCTGTGACTCATCTGAGTTTCCAGTTTCCACCCATGTCCCCTCGTTCTGTTATTATTACGTGTGAACATTTCATCGATTTCCACTTTGTCAATTCCCCTGAGTATTTTATATGTCCCTATCATATCTCCTCTCTCCCTTCTTTTCTCTAGTGTCGTAAGGTTCAGTTCCTTCAGACGCTCTTCATATCCCATCCCTCGTAACCCTGGGACAAGCCTCGTCGCAAATCTCTGAACCTTCTCCAGTTTCCTTGTGTTTCTTCAGGTGGGGGCTCCATGATGGCGCGGCATACTCTAAGACGGGTCTCACGTAGGCAGTGTAAAGCGCCCTAAAAGCCTCCTCATTTAGGTTTCTGAATGAAGTTCAAATTTTCGCCAGTGTAGAGTACGCTGCTGTCGTTATCCTATTTATATGTGCGTCAGGAGTTAGATTAGGTGTCACATCCACTCCCAGATCTCTTTCTCGAATCGTTACAGGTAGGCTGTTCCCCTTCATTGTGTACAGTCCCTTTGGTCTCCTATCACCTGATCCCATTTCCATAACTTTCCATTTACTGGTGTTAAACTTCAGTAGCCATTTCCCTGACCATCTCTGCAACCTGTTTAAGTCCTCTTGGAGGATCCTACAATCCTCGTCTGTCACAACTCTTCTCATTATTTTTGCGTCATCCGCAAACATTGACATGTATGATTCCACTCCTGTAAACATGTCATTTACGTAAATTAGGAAGAGGATTGGTCCCAGCACCGATCCTTGAGGTACTCCACTTGTTACTGTTCGCCAGTCCGACTTCTCGCCCCTTACCATTACCCTCTGGCTCCTTCCTGTTAGGTAGTTCTTCACCCATTCTAGGGCCTTTCCACTCACTGAGTGTGTGTGTGTGTGTGTGTGTGTGTGTGTGCGCGCGAGCGAGTGCGCGAGCGTGTTCCTGCCTCAGTTTACACTCAATTATTCTCATAACATTTACCTTAACTGCATTTTTTATTCTTTCATTTGTTTAACCTGAAATTGCATTGTCATGTTTACGTTCTGAGTCTGTTACCATTTTTTTGTTCTTTGAAGATTTTATTCTCTTTGTCCCTCTCTCTCTCTCTACACCCTCTCTCCTCACTCTTTGCCTAAGTACATTTTTCCTTCCCATGATTTATTCCTTTTCTCTCTCTTCCTCCTGTCCTCTTTTCTCCTACATGTCTTTTGTTAGATCTAACTACTTACGTTCTCTCCATCTACACTTCTCTCCCGACTGTTTTCTACTTATTCCCCTTTTTACCTACCCCCACTTTTATCAATTTTCTCATCTTAACTCCTATTCCATTTCATCGCTTTTCTATCCATCAAAAAATATTTCAACACCCTGATGAGACAAAAATAGCCGGTCTACTGAGAAAAAACTCGCTCAAGAAACAAGTCGAAAAATTCAAGCATTTTTGGGGAGAAGGTACAAGAAAAACTGAATAATTGGTCTAATCAGATGTGCCATTAAAACTTTTCGGTCGACTTTGGAGCGGTCGTTTAGGGAGATTTAGAGGCAGTGGATCGAACGAAAGATTTTATATATGTGGGCGGTGGCATTTGGACGAATTCGTAAACTATACCTGTCCTCTTGAAACGCAATGGACGAACAGTAATTTTTTTTTAGTGCCACCGACATATTGGTTCGTGTGTGTTGTATACCCATGTTCCTCCCTCATACTGGCTCATGTGTGTGTATATGTGTATACCCCACCTTCATCACACACTCTGCTATATAATGTGAACACAAAAGATCTCACTTCAGTTTTGTTCTTTCCCCTGAGTAATGTTTGAACATTAAGCAAAGTGATTAATACTGGTTAGTAGAATTTTGTGTCATTGTCGGAAGTGTATTTTTAGAACCAGTTTAAAGTTCCTCCTTAGATAACACCCGGGTTATCTAGACATTCAACAAAGCACATGTAATCATTTACAATGAAGCCATATAACATGGAATGTATACAATCGCGGCATATATCATGCATGAAAGAATACCACCGACTTGTTCTAAACATTTAAATGATTCATTAACATAACCTGTAATTTCGGTGCAATTTCATACACAATTCTTCTTCAAGTCAGACCTGCAAATTGAAGTGCATGGAGTACTCCCTGGGGGTAAAACTGGGCACAACGACAACGACGTAACCAGAAATCATCGCTGACGTTCCTCATGCTACGTTGTTTAAACGTCACTTGAGCATATTTTGCCCACTGGGGGTAAGTACAGGTTATCCCAGCGGGCAAACCATCTTGAGGTTATCTTGAGATGATTTCGGGGCTAAGTGTCCCCGCGGCCCGGTCCTCGACCAGGCCTCCACCCCCCAGGAAGCAGCCCGTAGCAGCTGTCTAACTCCCAGGTACCTATTTACTAGGTAACAGGAGCATCAGGGTGAAAGAAACATTTTGCCCATTTGTCTCCACCTCCACCGGGGATCGAACCCGGAACCTCAGAACTACGAATCCGAAGCGCTGTCCACCCAGTTGTCAGGCGATAACAGTAACCCAACAACCCCTGCCTCAGTAACATTTTAATCAACATTACAAATGACGTTCTCAATGTTGATTCATTGTTAAAGCAACGTATTTTTTCCAGATTTTCCCTCTATAGTGATGGAAAGGCACTTAAAGGCACCCTCTTGACTACCTTTAAGCTAGACAACCCTCAAGCTACATCCAGGTGGCAGCCGGGACAAAGTTCCAGCTTCTGTAGCAGAAACGACATGAAAAAATTTAGAGACACAGTAGTCTGGGTCCCATCCGATCTTCCATGCAGTGCACGGCCTCTTCATCCATACTGGAAAGGTCAGGGACGTAGGGAAGGTGTAAGCCTTCCCTGGAGCGTCATGCCAGGTCCACCGTCCGTGTGAGGTGGTCAACAACCACCCCAACACTCCCAGAACCTCAGGGGTTTACCTGCGTGTGACACCACATACAACATAGCGTTGTAGTCAACCAATTTTAGTCTTGAGTATAAAATAAGTTTGTGAGAATAGACTCAGTTTTTTAAGATTTTTGTCTTCAAATACGCTTACTGAAGCTTAATATGAATTTTATACTAACGCTAGGGGTTCCCCTAGTAGGGAAACTAAGGGGTTCCCCCCTGGTAAGATCCACAAGTGGGTTCCCCATAACATGTCCGCTTGATGTACACCCTTAGAGTGTTTCTCTACGGTGTCCGTAGAGTGTCCTCCTAGTGTTGTCCTAGTTCATCCCCCCCCCCTTAGTTTGTCCTTATATGTATGTCCCCCCCTAGTGTGTCCTTATATGTATGTCCCCCCCCCTAGTGTGTCCTTATATGTATGTCCCCCCCTAGTGTGTCCTTATATGTATGTCCCCCCCCCTAGTGTGTCCTTATATGTATGTCCCCCCCTAGTGTGTCCTTATATGTATGTCCCCCCCTAGTGTGTCCTTATATGTATGTCCTCCCACTAGTGTGTCCTTATATGTATGTCCCCCCCTAGTGTGTCCTTATATGTATGTCCCCCCCTAGTGTGTCCTTATATGTATGTCCTCCCCTAGTGTGTCCTTGTAATAACATCGGGTTATTCTCCTCAGGGAGGTGTGTGATGCGCTCTACATAAGACGGTGTGCTTGTATTCGTCAGGTGGCCAGGTTCCCTCCAGACGGGTCACATTAGCCTCCTGTCCAATTTCATCCACAACGCCCAAGAATGCTAGAATGGAACAAACGGCCGCTTGTTATTGCTAGTTCCTGTACAATTCTTAGTGATCCTCTGGAAACAGTTGAATGCCAGTTTAGAGTATAAATGTATATTTATAAGATCAATGAGTCGATGAATTTGTAAAAAAAAAAAACGCTTGAATCTATTTTCCTAATATTTTTTAAAGTTTTCCTTAACGAAAATATGTGTGGTTATAGATTCGTTTATTGAACTTATCTAGAAAAAAGTCGACACGAAAATGACAATGAAATTAGGTAAAACAATTTATTTAGGATTTGAATCTAATTTTGCAACTGTTATGTTAGCAGATGATCTCCCTGCTCCCTCATCCAACACCCCCCACCACCCCTCCCCCCACCTCCCATAGAAACTCCACTTTGCATTACCACCGTAAGCACGCACAAATCAGTTAACAGCGCCACAAACACATACGAACCCGCATACACAGCACTGCGTGTGTGAAGGGTTTGTGATATATATCATGCTGACCAAGAGCACACAGGCCGCACCTCTGATTCACCAAAGGACAGCCTAGGGAATAATTAACTAGAGATACAAAAGGAATTAATAACATGACTATTCAAATACAGAAAACAGGGTCAAAATGCCAGGCTTCAATTAACACAAGACACAAGTTAGCTTCTTTAAACATATTCTAGACGAGGAGTCCACCCATGATGTGGGTTTATCCAGACTTATATTCTAGATTTGCAGCACACTTGAATTCAAGATGCTAGAGGATTAGGGATAATCTTTATAGATGCAAAGAGAGGGAAAGATTATGTAACAACTAGCCCAAAATTCTAAACATACAGAGCTATGGTTAATGTTAAATATAGGAGAGCAGGTGGGAAGGTTACAGCTATTGTGGGAATTACAGCAGCGCACGAGGGGATAGGAGATCGGGAGTTAACATGACAAAGAAACGAAGAGAAGGTAAAATGCTTAACATGTTAATTCAGGGGTTTATTTCCACAGGCGCAAGGCAGTTGATAACTTCTACAGGTATATAGGCAAACCTTTGGCAGACCCTTCAAGTTGATGCTTACCTGGAAAGAAAAATAAGACATGTTAACATTATAAGTCAAATACAATACATGATATTTTGAGTACAAATTAACACAGGTCAGTGTTTGAAATGCCTGGTATTACATGTGTGTGTGTGTGTGTGTGTGTGTGTGTGTGTGTGTGTGTGTGTGTGTGTGTGTGTGTGTGTGTGTGTGTGTGTGTGTGTGTGTGTGTGTGTGTGTGTGTGTGTGTGTGTGTGTGTGTGTGTGTGTGTGTGTGTGTGTGTGTGTGTGTGTGTGTGTGTGTGTGTGTTGGGTCCAGTGCTTGTTTGTGTATTGTTTACGTGACGGATCTCTTTATAAATAGTATCCAGCCATCTGTTGTCTGCCCGTTATGTATAGCGTGTATGTTCAAGAGAGTAGACAGTGCGTGTCGCCATGTCGCCCTGTTTACCCGCGTGTCGTACACAATGTACGTCTCTGCCTCCGTCAGTGTACCGGACTCTTGCATCAACATGAGAAAGAAGACAAATATTTGCACATCTCCCAGTCCCCCCCAGCATACCCCTTCCTTCCCTCTTCGTCCTCCCTCCCACACAGTCTCCCCTCACTACACACTTTCCCATCCTATTCCACCTCATCGTCTTGTACCTCCAAGCCCTATTTCACTTCGTTTTTTTCCTTCCCACTGTCTCCCGTTAAATTTTCATCTGACTTTTCTCATACTTTTCCAATTTTCTCCTTTCCTTCCTTGCTCTTGTGTGTCTTCTTCTCAACTGTCCTCTACATTACACCCTCTACGTTTCGCTTATTCCTTCTTCCTCTCCATCATCTCCCTAAACATCCTTATTTTCCTGTGTTATCTCCTTTCTTTATCCAACTCCCTCCATCTCTTATCATCCTCTTCCTCATTCCAGACCCTCTCTGTACCTTCCCTCTTCCAGTCCCTATCCCTCCCTCCTTCATTCCAGCACCTCTCCCTTCCTCCCTCCTCTCAATCCCTCCCTCCCTCCCTCCCTCCTCCTCTCTCTCCCTCATCTTTCTCTGCCTCGGCCACAGTTTCCCTCTTCCTAAACCAACAACTAGCGGACTAAGAAGTAAGATAAGACCTTTCACATGCACAGTACAAGCTTAGAAAGGCTTTCATATTTCAGCATACTTGAAAAGTCTAATTCAAGCCGTAGTTTTATTATGATTCCACAGCTGTCAATAATCCAATCCCACATATGTGAAATGAAATGAAAGTGACGATGTTTCGCTCCGTGCTGGTGAACTCTCAGCAAATTGTGACCGAAACGTCCGCCCTCTGTCATTACATGTGTGAGTTGGTTTATTGGGTTACAGTAACTTCATTGTGACCTATTTTCAGCACCTGTGTCCTTTATTTAAATAGGGAACATTTAAACAAGGGGGAAAGGATGAAGGTGATTCCATCTGTGAGGAGAAGCTTTCATGCGGTAAGCTGAATTGATCTGTCGAATACCTAATAATTGTGAAGAATAACTGGTCTCTGCTGGATTGATGTTCTTAAAGAACTGGTCTCTACTGGACTGATGGTCTTGAGAAAGACTGAACGAACGTCGTGTTATAATACCTATGTACTCGACGCACGG
>WNGS01126232.1:0-12976 GCA_020271785.1 Procambarus virginalis | reverse complement strand
TTGCCTATAAGCCTCAGGGACAAGTTGATAAGCAGTAAGCATGGCTGCTTTTACCTCCTCATAGTCAATCAACTGGTCCACTCAAAGCAATAAACGGCATAACTGCATATATCCTCTGTGCCTTTCGCAGCCACTGAGTTTGAAGATGAGATACCATAGTGTTTCAGGCCATTCCATACTCTGTGCCAACTTTTCAAAATGAGTAAAGAACTGGTCTGGGTCAGTTTCTTAGAATAGAGGAACTTACATTTTTGTTAACCTTTAACTGCCCAGGTGTTCCTAAATCAACAGCACCGGTATTTTGACATAATGCCCAATTCTGCTAGCCTAATCTCTAACTCAATTTTTTTCTGAGCTTGCTCCACTTCTAAACTCTTCATAGCTAATTCTTGAGCTTGCTCTGCCTCTAGCCTCTTATGAGCTTGCTCTGCCTCTAGCCTCTTATGAGCTTGCTCTGCCTCTAGCCTCTTATGAGCTTGCTCTGCCTCTAGCCTCTTATGAGCTTGCTCTGCCTCTAGCCTCTTATGAGCTTGCTCTGCCTCTAGCCTCTTATGAGCTTGCTCTGCCTCTAACCTCTTATGAGCTTGCTCTGCCTCTAACCTCTTATGAGCTTGCTCTACCTCTAACCTCTTATGAGCTTGCTCTACCTCTAACCTCTTATGAGCTTGCTCTGCCACTAGCCTCTTATGAGCTTGCTCTGCCTCTAGCCTCTTATGAGCTTGCTCTACCTCTAACCTCTTATGAGCTTGCTCTGCCACTAGCCTCTTATGAGCTTGCTCTGCCTCAAACTGCAACTTCTTTAGTTCCAATTCTGCCTGCCACTGCATCTGAGTCTCCACCTTTCCTGTAGTTACAACATTTGCACCACTGGTGGCTCATCTACTGAGTTCATCATTATCTCTCTTAGCTGTTCAGTCTTCACCATTCCCATGTGCAATAATAGTCCATAGTGCTTGCCAACTGCCACAAGGATAGACTTTTTTGCCACTTTCAAACCCTCAACACTAGGATTGTCGACAATTTGTTGTGCTACCAAATCCATTTTAGTGTGCTAAGATAAAGCAGACTCCATCACAAAATTTAAGCTTCAGCACCAACTTTCTCTTTTAAGCTGAGAATTTGTTTGGAAACCTGATAAGACAGTGCTTAGTTCACTTGACTGCCCTGTCAACTGGTAATTTTTTGCACTCTATAACCCAAAGTTTTAAAACACTTCATAAAGATTATAAAATGTACATAGATAAGTAATAAAGTACATAATCATATTATACCAGTATTAAAAATATTCTAAATTTCTACACAAGTCAATTTGAAGAAATAGGCTGCACAATTTTTATGTCAGATTTCACATACAGGCTATCCACCTTTATTAGGCTTTCGATCAGGCTGCTCAATATATGAAGTGCTCCCGGACAGGGTACCCATTGTGTCATATTTTGTGTCAAAGAAGTCTGTCAAGAATTTGGTGGTAGTGGACCTTAAATGTTGTCTAGGGGAATAGATGATTTTCCTTGAGCCTAGGGGAAATCGAGGAGTAAGGACACAGCCTAATACAAAGACACAAATTTATATGTATAAGACACACACGATAATATATATAATAATTGTACTCCTTACACCTCAAGGTCATTCCTTAGTTGTTGGAAATTTCCAATAATTATTCTCATCCCTAATACAATAGGATGTATTTCCTGTATTAGGCTTCACACTCATTTAAAACGCATTTACTAATCCTTAGTACAATGGAATGTATTCCCAGTACTAAGCGTCATAATTAACTAACACTACTAATCCGTGGTTTAATATCAAAGATTTCACTGCATTAAGATGTGGAACATCATGTAATTTCTCCTAGAATTGTGCATTGTTGCGTCAGCCGCCCACGGAGAATAAATTTCCACATATCTGTAGATCTAATAGAAGTCCACCATTTACTTTCCTTTATTAGGGATAATTATTTAGTAACACTTTACTTTACTTAGTATACAAACGTTTACTGGAATTCCTTTACCCAGCTTGATAGCTGTTCCAGTAAATAATAAATAATGTAAAGTAATTTCCACCTCCAAAGGATTCTCGTTTTATTTCTGCAGTCTACATTACTGACCTGCACTGAGAGAATCAAACATTACCACATAAAGTATTTAATTAAGATATAAACAGTTTTCATAAACACTTCCTTCCCTTTTAGCTTTAATGAATATATGTAATTTATTCTCGGGCCCCCCACTGGGACCTATCGCGCATGCGCGTTTCCCCGAGAGAGAAGGACTTTCGCCATATTAGATACATTGGCAACACGGTGTCTCGAAGCGGTCCTTATATACCAGACAATCCAGCAAGCATCCGTACATCGTTGGGCTTCAGATTGAAGACGCAGCTTACCAGAATCACGGACACTAGTTCAGCAAGAATTTTTACCTCTTAGTAGTATTTATAGAGCTCTTGAATATGTAACTAATGTAGATATCCTGTCGTCATGCCGCAGGCAGATAAAACAACCCCATGTGAGTGCTGCTTCCTCCCTCCAATTATTTAGATAATGCATTTATGTGTGTAATATTAATCTGGAGTGGAAATGATCGAATTTAATTATTGCAGCATGGTGCAACACCACTGAGGAAGCGTGTGACTGTCATGTACTCACGTGTTCCAAGGATCACTATCTCAAGCTGATTCCAGACATGTTGTAGAGATTGGACTCCACCGACGTCTCTCTGTCACAGCTGAGATTTAATTTGTTTTCATTGTAGATAGTACCCTTTAATTATTGAGAGTCAAGGTATTTCTAGTCATTGCATCTTAGTCACATACATGATTTGATTTTTAATATGCAGTAGTATTTATTGCATTACATTTTACTAATCATTATAATATATGTGTGGGCATATTATCATTATTATTATCATATATGTTTCACGTAGACTAACCTCATGGAAGACCCCCCAAAAATGTGTCATGGGAGGCTGGTTCTAGAATGTATAGAATGTACGGTTCATTCCTTAATAGAGTAATAGAATTTAATTACATATATCATAGAGATCCTAAGTCACTGGTTCTCTCATTTAACATCGCATTCTGTTCCTTCGAGCTATCTTAGATTTAATTATTATTTTGAATTCACAGAATTATATATTTATTAGTATTATACTAGAGCCAGATTTCCCCACAGTAGTAATAAAACTCCCAAGCGGGCTCTGGATACCCTATGGCTCATAGTCCCAAACCTGTAACCGTGCACACAGCCACCACACCTACCAACCGGTGACACATATTTAAACCTCTAAGAAACCTGGACTCTCTCTTATAAAACATCACCAAAGACTGCATTACTCCTCTACCCTATCTTGGAACCCTGACACCAGGTAATGATGGCTTATCTGACTGTAAGGCCAGAGAAAAACCCTCAGTAAGCAAGGTCTGGTCGTCAACGATCCACCTCCCCTCAAGTCAAGATGGCGCCCACCTCTCTGCGTCATCGTCACTTTATACTCTAATCTTTACATTTGCAATCAAACCCTTATTGACTTTATACCATATTCCCTATGCATGCTGTTTGATTGAGTCCATTTTTCCCTCACATAGTTTGGCTATTCCAGTTCACATTATTCCTTAGAATCTCCAGCTGAGAAGGCACTACTTTGCTGGGCGGAGTATTACTGGTGACTCGCGGCCTCCCAGATATCAGCAGTAGATTTATTCCTGTCAAACACTGCCCACTGTGTCCACCAACAATTTATAATTGAAACTAACCTCCACAGGAGGTGAGGTTCGTAACAAAGACCTCCTGAAATTTCTTATTGAGCTCCTCGCACACCTTGTCATTTGTAGTGAATTCGTCTGCTTCTATCCTCAGTTTCATTACCTGTTCCTTCACTAATGTTTTTCTCCTAATGTGGCTGTGCAACAATTCAGGTTGAGTCATTGACTTGCTTACTATGTCATTTTCATATTGTCTTTCTGCCTCTTTCTCCTCCTAATGGATTCATTCCTCGTATCTTTTTCTGCTCACTAGTGTCCTATTATTTCTGTAGTTTCTCCACGCCGTTTTACTTATTTGCTTTGCTAGCTTACATCTCTGATTAAACCATGGGTTTCTCGTCTGCATTTCATTCCTTTGTTTTTGGACTGGGACGAACGTGTCTGCTGCCTCCTTACACTTTTGTGTGATGTAGTCCATCATGCCTTGGGCTTTCTTCCTCTGAGCTTTGTTTCCCAAGTTATATCTGTTAGGAATTTTCTTATCTCCTCATACTTTCCCTTTCAGAATGCCAGCCTTTTGTTTTCTGGGCCCTTCATTGAGTATATTAACCCTTCTTCGACCAGATACTCAAACATCAGTATGAAGTGATTGCTCATTCTCACAGGGGCTTCAAAACCGATGTCCCTTATGTCAGAGTCGTTCAAAATGAAGACTAGGTCGAGTCTCACTGGTTCTCGTTGCCTCTCATTCTTGTGGGTTCCCTGACATGCTGACTTTACAAAATTTCCTTACAGCCACTTCCAACAGTTTTGCTCTCGATGTTTCCTCCTCTCCATGTGGTTCCTTGTTTTCCCTCTCTATCTTTCCATTATTGAAGTCCTCCCATGATGAGCCAAAGATGACAGGGTAATCAAAAGCCAAATGACAAAGATGACTGTGAACCCCCCCTGATGATTACCCCCATAGTGTGTGGGTGTTGTGTATTCACCTAGTTGCAGGGATTGAGTTCTGTCTCTTTCGGCCCGCCTCTCAGCTGTCAATCAACTTTTATATTTTTTTTTCACACACGCACACACACATACACATAAAGGAAGCAGGCCGTAACAGCTGTCTAACTCCCAGGTACCTATTTACTTCTAGGTAACAGGGCATTACGGTGAAAGAGACTGCCCATTTCATTTCCGCCTTCGCTGGGATCGAACCCCCGGACCACAAGATTATGCATCCAGCGTGCTGTCCACTTAGATACCAGCGCCCCGCAACGTGTGTGTGTATTCATCTAGTTGTGCTTGCGGGGGTTGAGCTCTGCTCTTTCGGCCCGCCTCTCAACTGTCAATCAACTGTTTCTACTACTACTTTTTTCCACCCCCCCCAGGAAGCAGCCGTGACTGCTTACTAACTCCCAGGTACCTATTTACTGCTAGGTAACAGGGGCATAGGGTGAAAGAAACTCTGCCCATCGTTTCTCGCCGGCACCCGGGATCGAACCCGAGACCACAGTATCACGTGTGCAGCATGCTGTCCGCTCGGCCACCGGCTCCCCGCCGGTGTATAGAACTGATGCACAGTTTGTTGTATGTGTGTACTCGCTGATGCACAATGTGAGTGTGTGTACTCACCTATTTGTGCTTGCAGGGTGGAACTCTGGCTCTTGGTCCCGCCTCTCAACCGTCAAACAACAGGTGTACAGTTCCTGAGCTAACTCTGCTCTATCATATACACTTGAAACTGAGTTTGGAGTCTGCCTCCACCACATCACTTCCTTATGCATTCTATTTGTCAACCACTCTGACACTAAAAAAGTTCTTTCTAATATCTCTGTGGCTCATTTGGGCATTCAGTTTCCAGCTGTGTCCCCTAGTGCGTGTGCCCCTTTGTGTTAAATAGCCTGTTTTTATCTACCCTATCAATTCCTTTGAGAAACTTGAATGTGGTGATCATGTCACCCCCTAACTCTTATGTCTACCAGTGACGTGAGGTTTAATTCCTGTAGTCTCTCCTCGTAGCTCTTACCTCACAGCTCAGGTACTAGTCTGGTGGCAAACCTTTGAACCTTTAAAGTTTAATCTTATCCTAGACTAGATATGGACTCCATGCTGGGGCTGCATACTCCAAGATTGGCCTGACATATGTGGTATACAAATTTCTGAATGATTCCTTACACAGGTTTCTAAACGCCGTTCATATGTTGGCCAGCCTTGAATATGCCGCTGATGTTATCCTCTTGATATGTGCTGCAGGGGACAGGTCTGGAGTGATATCAACCCCCAAGTCTTTTTCTTTCTCAGACTCTTGAAGAATTTCATCTCCCAATTGAAACTATGTATCTGGTCTCCTGCTCCCTACACCTATCTTCATTACTTACATTTGAATGGGTAAACTCTAACAACCATTTATTCGACCATTCCTTCAGTTTGTTTTGGTTCTCCTTGAACCTTAAGCTGTCCGCCTCTGTCTAATCTTCTCGTAATTTTGGCATCGTCAGCAACATGAGAGAAATGGTCTTTACCCTCCGGGAGATCATTTATCATATATATATATATATCTATTATATATATATATATATATATATATATATATAGATATATATTATATATAAATATATATATTATATATATATATATAATATATATATTATTGTGACGGTAAAGTAGTGGAGTATGGTGTTCGGCAGTCTTCCACTGGCAGATGTCAAAGCCAGGCCACATATATCAAAAGTAAAAAAAGGAAAAAAGAAATGACTGCTTGTCTGATAATCTGTGGTAAGGTAAGGGAAGAGACACGAAACACAAAGTATAAACAATGAAATTTTAATTACTCTAGAAAACAAATTAAAATAAAGACAATTCCTTGGCTGAGCAACGTGCAAGATAACAAGTGAAAAATAACTAAACATAAAATGAATTACGTTACAGAGATAATATGAAACAAGTGATAACAATAATGGTTAATATAAATGGTGCTGGGAATATATGCGCTAGCTATAAACACTATTTGATCACACGAGGTGAATCAACTAGTGTTCACAGCTTAAGAGCACGAGATATTCTGATGGTGGTACTGCAAGTCGACCCCGACGTTGCCTTGACGTGGAACGTGGTTGGTGCAGGGCTGGAGTGGCGTGTTCTCGAACGGCCAATGAGAATGCAGGAAGTCGGCAACTCGGTAGTTTGAGACTGGGACTGCAGCAGTTAAAGGGTCGGCGCGGAGACCAGGTGTGCAGGAGAGGGGGGAGGGGGAGTGCAGGTGCGTGTGGCTGTCTTGATATACGTTTAAGCTACTGTAGAACGTATCTTGAATGTAGCTGGGAACGTGACGTATATAGGGAAGAGCAGGCTAAATCTCTTGGAAGAGATTATCGTCACAACTCTCCCCCGAAGCCTGCGGTTCCGGTGTAGTCACGTTCTCGGGAGGTAGAGTGGTAGGTGGAGCTGCCTCTACCTCATGAACTCTGGAGAGGGCGTCGGCGATGATGTTATCAGGCCCCTTGATGTAACAGATTTTCAGATTGAAGCCTTGAAGATATAAAGCCCATCGCAGCAGACGTTGGTTATTGAATTGGGCTTGATGTAGGAAACGTAGAGGATTGTGGTCCGAATAGATGGTAGTGGACCTAGCACCTTGCAGATATGGTGCAAAGTGTTGCAAGCTCAGGACGATGGAGAGGAGTTCCTTCTCTATAGTGCTGTAGTTTTTCTGATGAGGCTTCAACTTGTAGCTGTAGTAGCTGACAGGTAGAACCTCCTCGCCTCGTTGCTGCATAAGACACTCCCGATGCCGGTACCACTGGCGTCGACATGGAGGATGAAAGGCTTCTTGGTATCTGGTGAGGCGAGAATAGGATTAGAACAGAGGAGGAATTTGAGTTGTTCGAAAGCAACGGTTTGCTCCCTGGTCCAATTATACCGTTGCTTGGGACTGGTTAAGGTGATTAAGGGTGTTGCAACAGTGCTAAAGTTCCTCACAAACCTACGGTAATAAGAAGCAAGACCAAGGAAGCGCAGGAGCTGCTTCCTGGTAGTAGGCTGTGGATACTCTCTGATGGCTTGAGTGTGGATATTTAACGGAGCCAGGCTGCCACTCCCTATAACATGACCCAGATACCGCACTTTACCTTTGGCAAAAGTGGACTTGCCCAGATTGATGGTGAGGCCGGCTTTCAGGAGCTTGGTGAACAATCGTTGCAGCTGGAGCAGGTGTTCGCTCCAGGTGTTGGATGCTACAACGATATCATCCAAATAGGCGTAGGTGTTGTCCAAGCCCTGGATGACGCGGTTGACAGCTCTCTGAAGGTGGCCGGGGCATTGCAGAGTCCAAAGGGAAGCCGGTTATATCTGAAAAGTCCGAAAGGGTGAAAAGGCAGACAGTTCTTTAGCTCGCTCCGTTAAACACACCTGGTAATAGCCCTTGAGTAAGTCCACCTGGGACAGGTAGCGGGCATTACCAATGGCGTCAAGGATGTCGTCAATCCTAGGTAATGGGTATGCGTCTTTGACGGTGACTTGTTGAGTTTCCTATAATCGTACAAAGCCTGATCTTACCGTGAGGTTTGGGTACCAGATACATGGTGAGGCCCAGGGGGACTCACAGGGGTAGCCAGTCCATGGTCCAAGAGGTACTGTACCTCAGCACGCATGACTTCCGTCTTGCTAGGGCTGATTCGGTAGAATGGTTGGCGAATCGCCGGGTGTCAGGTAGCAGTTGGATGTCGTGCCGAGTCACAGTACACTCTTGGGGATCATCTCGAAACAACTCCTGATGTTCTCTGATGAGTTTGATGAGTGAAGCACTATTATCGTCCTGAAAGTGATTGGATGTCAGTAAGGATTTCCGAATTAGAAAGCGCTGTCTCAGTGTCAGTGCTTTCGGAAGGAGAAGCAGGGAAGGTCTCACTGTGGCTGTATGGACCTGTAAAGGTGGTGAATTGGTTAGCACAGTGGGAGGAACACCATGGTAAGTTTGAGCAGTTGATGTGGCACAGCTGGGTCTTCCGCCGCCTATCGGGGGTCTCGAGAACGTAGTTGAAGTTGTTCCGGCACTCCTTAACACGGTAGGGTCCTGAAAACCTGTTTTGTAAAGGAGAACCTGGGATAGGGAAATAGGCAAGAACTAAGTCTCCCGGTTTAAACTTCCTTACTTGGCAGTGCTGGTCGTAACGAGTCTTCATCCTCTCTTGGGCTTTCTGTAGGTTGTTGCTGGCAAAGGAATGGACCCTCTCTAGAATGTGTCGGAGGTTTTGAAGAAACTGGGGCACATTCTGATGCTCACTGAAGGTGGCATCACGTAGAGAATCTTGAAAGCCTTGAGAGGTGTACGGCACTTACGTCCGTAGAGCATCTCATAAGGAGATACTCCTAGTGACTCGTTGGGAAGACTTCTGAAAATACACATGATGAGATCAAGTTGCCTATCCCAATCCTTTGAGGTCTCATTACAAAACTTTTTTAAGAGTGCCTTGATAGTCTGATGACTACGTTCAAGAGAACCCTGTGAAGCAGGATGATAGGGGCTGGACAGTACCTGTTTGATGTTGAACTCCTCCAGAGTCCGTTTGAAGAGATCACTGGTGAAGTTGGTGCCACAGTCGCTCTGAATCTCCCTCGGAAATCCATACTGGGTGAAGATTTTCAGTAAATTCTTCACCACTGTAGCAGCCGTATATTTTTCACTGGAACTGCTATCGGGAATCTGGTGGTAGGACACAGGATGGTTAAGATATAGGCGTTGCCCACTGGTCCGAGGCAAAGGACCAACACAGTCAATAATAAGTCTGTGGAATGGTTCCTCAGGCACCTGGATGGGTGTCAGTGGTGCTCTGGGAATGAAACGTTTGGTTTACCTGCTTCTGACACACGTGGCAGTTTGAACATGTTGCTTTACATCATTAACCATACCTGGCCAGTAGTAGTCTTGTCGAATCCCATGGTAAGTCTTGTTAAACCCGTAGTGTGATAGTGCTCCGTGGGCCAGGTGTAGAATCGTGGGCCGCAGGCTGGTAGGAATCACTAGTTGTTCAACGTTTGCCCAATCGTCCCCTCCTTCAGTTTACTGGGTCTATCTGCGATAGAGTAACTCGTTCTCCAAGAAGAACCCAGGAATACTGTCGGATTGAGTCTCAGCCTGAAAGAATAATGGTGTCAAGGTAAGATCTTCCCTCTGTAACTTACGGAACTCCAAAGCGGTCAGATTAGGGGGTAGTTTCGAAGGGTCTTGAGGGACAGCGGTAGCAGTAGAGTCAGCTGGCTGTGGTCGTGCAGCTTGAGCACGGGTGGTCACCATAACAGGAGGAGAAACTTCATCACTCTCTTGAACCTTTGCTGGAACATGCTAAAAATCGGATTATCCAACACAGAGTTACCCACCTGGGTTTGTCCTTGACGATCAGTTTGGTCGGTTGCAGGTCTTCTGCCAAGTCGTTGCCCAGGAGAAGTTGCACTCCAGGCATGGGAAAGGCTTTTCCCTGACGGCGACTTGGACTTCACCGGTCACGAAGGGACAATCCAGGTGGACTCTGGCAAGAGGATAAGGAGTAGTAGCAGTAAGGTCAGTGATGAATACAGTCTCTCCTGTGTAGGCGACGTTGGGCACAGCTGATTTCAAGACGATCGATTGAAGAGCCGCTGTGTCCCTCAAGATCTTAAGTCCAAAACGTCCCTCAGAATCTGAACCGTGGGTAGAGATAGTTCCTGGATACAGATGTTTGCTAAAGAGAGACAGATCATTAACATGAACACCAATATTCATTACAGGCTTACCGGACTTAGGGGAGTAGGTTTGGGCTTAGTATTCTGTGTTACCTTTAGATTGGGACTTACCACATTTTTCTATGGTATGTCCATAGAGTCGACAATACCTACAGTACAGTTGAGAGGTACCTTGATCTGGGCTCACTTTCTCGTAACTGTACCAAGACTTCTTACTGGTAGTTGTTCTGGTGTCAGCCGGTGGATGAGGCTGTAAGTGTCAGCTGACTTCGCGCATTTCACCAAATCGGTCTCTTCCTTATCTGCTAAGTATAGGCGGACAGGAGGAGGTACACGCCTCAAGAATTCTTCAACCAGCATGAGGTTGACAAGCTCTGGAAAAGTAGAGACATGTGCTGCCTCCAGCCATTTCATGAAATATCTCCGTTTGGTGTTAGCAAATTCTAAGAAGGTGGTGGTACTTGCCTTTACGTAGTCACGGAACTTTCGTCGGTAGCTTTCGGTGGAGAGAAGGTAGGCGTCCAACACAGCTTGCTTCAGGGTTGTGTAGTCGTTTTCAGATGCCAAAGTGCTGAGTGTGACTGCTGCTCTACCTGTTAGATGTACTCGGAGAAGGGTAGCCCATTGGTCGTCAGGCCAACTAAGTTGATTAGCAAGGGTCTCAAAAGTAGTGAAAAAACATCAACCTCCGTTTCTATGAACGGTGGCATTAACTTACTTGCATGGGAGATTTGAAACTTGGAGGAAGACTAGCTGCAGCTTGCTGGAGTTGAGCTTGGTGTGTAGCGTCCAACGTGAGTTCTCGGCCATGACATTCTAGAGCTGTTTCTGCCTGCCGTTTGTCGTGTTCACGTTGCATCTCTAGTTGCTGTCGTCGTGTTTCAAGTTGTACTTTTTCACGCTCTTTGAATAAGGCCAACTCACGTTCTTGCTGTCCTTTGAGGAGTAGGGCCTCCCTTTCACTTTCTTCTTTCCGGATGGCAGCTGCTCTTGGCCAGGGCCGCCTCACGGCCCTCACTGCAGAAGGCCTATTGGCCCATATTTCTTGATGTTTCTATATTGGAGCGGAGTCTTTAAGTGGGTAGGATATAGTTGTGTATATCACAACTATATCCTACAACACTTCAAGACTCCGCTCCAATATAGAACATCAAGAAATATGGGCTAATAGGCCTTCTGCAGTTCTATCTGTTACCCAACTTCTGCAAATCTATACCCATTGTCCGTGTTCTGTGTTTTGTTGAAAGTTTGTTTTTCACCCCACTATTGTATTACATCACCTCATCCAAATGCAGGTATAAGAGCCAATGCTGTTTCAATCATAAGTTAAGTGTATAAACTAAAGTCTTTGATAATGTAATAAGTTTTACGTAACGCGCTCAAGTGTCGCGTCTGACTAGAATAAAAATGAATTTTGGAGAATTGATTTTTCATTTACCGTCACCAGTAAAAAGAAACATAAGGAAAGTCGAGAAATTCGTGTTAGATTATTAATCTTACTTTTTCGGTCATATTTAATAACATATGTCTACAGGAAAGACTGCTACCAAAATATACTAATATATATATATATATATATATATATATATATATATATATATATATTATATGTATATATATTACATATATATATCCTATCTGTACCAACAGCCTTTCTCATATCCAGATCCAACAGGTATCTCTTGACCTCATCTCTCGTAATTTCGAACTCTTTCAAGGCCGCCTGGTTTACTTCTCCCTCTCCTAGCCCAGTGACCTCATCTTGTTCTATTGTGAAGACCTCCTGGAGCCATTTGTTGAGTTCTTCACTCATCTCTTTGACATTCTCTGTATACCTGTCCTCTCCTGTTCTAAGTTTCACTGTTGTTTCCTCCTGATGAGACTGTGGAGTAGCTTTGGTTCGGTCTTTGCTTGCTATATCATTTTTATAATTTTTCTCTGCTTCCCTTCTCACACTAACATACTCAATCGTGGTTCTCTGGTATCTCTCTCTGCTTTCTGGTGTTATGTTATCCGTAAGTTCCTCCACGCCCTTTTGTTCAGTCCTTTGCTTCCATACAGGCCCCTTTAAACCATAGATTCATCTTTGCTTCTCAGATTTTTCCTTTTGGGTCGGGATGCACCAGTTTATTGCCTCCTGACACTTTTGGGTGACATAGTCCATCATATCTTGTACAGACGTAGCTCTGTGGTCTGTGTCCCAAGGTATTCCCTTAGGAAACTTCTCATCTCCTCATAATTCCCTTTTTCGGTATGCCAGCCTTTTGTTTCCTAGTTCTTTTTTTTGGAGATAAATCTTAGCTCTACCAGGTACTCAAAGATAAATAGGCTCTGATCACTCATTCCCAAGGTGCTTCCATCTTAATTAACTTCCTGTATATCCACTCTTTAGGGTAAATATCAGATCGAGCATGGCTGGTTCCTCTTCCCCTCATAGTCTTGTTGGTTCCTTGATGGGTTGGCTTAGAAAGTTTCTTGTTACCACGTCCAGTAGCTTAGTTCTCCATGTATCTGGTCCTCCATGTGGGTCTCTGTTCTCCCAATATATCTTCCTGTGGTTGAAGTCTTC